>JAOQMS010042791.1:0-13023 GCA_027563885.1 Erythroxylum longipes
CTTCTATTATTATTATTATTTGACTTTTATCAAAATCAATAGAAGAAGTAAAGTCTTCTTGACTTAACAATCTCCCCCTTTTTGATGATAAAAAATAATCATAATATTATAAGATAAAAAAATAATATTCAGACGAATAATGCAAAATATAATATACAAGATGATATTTACAAAATTCATTTCCACTGTTCTACTTATCTATCTATCTATCTCCCCTTATTTATTATTAATAAAAAATATAGCTTATTTTAAATGCTTCAAGATTTCAAAAAATATTTGTTGAAGATCAATGCGGATCGTCTTGAGGTTTTCTTCTATAGAAACACATAGAAGTGCTAATTCCTCATGAAGATCACCCACTGCATCACCTAGTATATCAACCTTAGTATTGATTTTCTCAATGTTTTTAGCTAAGGCTTCCTGAACTTCTGTCTGCTTATGACTAGCTTTAGTCCATTTGATGAAATTCTTCAAGAGCTCCGAATTAACTGTAGGATCTTGTAGCATTTCACTAAGTAGATCAATATACTAAAAAACAGATGGTTTTCTAAGTGAATCGTTCAATTCTATGATTTTAATTGAGGGTATTTTAAAAGGTGGTTTTTCAACAGGAATATCAAGATCATTAGGTCTAGGTAATTTGTAAATCGGTTGCCCTAGAAGCTGTAAAATAGTTTTAACTGAAGGAATGAAACCTAAAGGTTTGAAATGAAAGACCAAATGCACAAAGGTTTCTAAGTTAAAAATGATACCTTCAATTGTGATACTTTCATACCTTCCCTCTAATATTGAGCCAACTACCTTAAAGCTTTCGTTTGTCATAGATGCTCCAAAATTACTTCCTGATTCCCTTGATATATGATGTGATACATTGATGCTTACATGTTGAGCTGCGTGACATACATCGTTTATGTTCTTTACTGCTGCTTGAGTTTCTTCTTTTGTGATATCAACTTCTTGTCTTTCAAGAAACTTCTTCTTCTTCCCTTTTTCTTTGCTAGCTAATGGTGCTGGAATTTTAGGTTGTACATTTGGTATAATCTTGATTATCATTCTACTTGTCACTGGATAGATTGTATAAGCTCAATGGCTATGGTTCTACCTTTTCATCTCGTAGAATACTATATAGTCTTCATTCTTCATGACTTAGAAGATGTATTGTCTGATCATTTACTGTTATAGGTTCAACTTGAGCCTTAACTTTCTGTTTAGTAGGTTCTTTGATAATAATTGAACCTCTATTACGATCAGGTATTGATTCTTCTATGACCTTCATCTTCAAATCTTCTTTCTTTATCGGTTGAGGAGGGTTGAAAGTTACTAACTGCTGTTCATATGGTGTCTTCGTTTTCTTTTCAACAGTCTATGTCTTTTGTCAGATATCAGTTGAAGAAATCTTCTTCTTCTTAATAGGCTTTGTCTTCTTTTGTTCTTCTACTAGTTTGAAAGGGAGTTGTTGTTGAGGCTTCTTCTTCTCAAACACTAACTTCCTTTTTATCTCTATCTCTCCAGATGGTTGTTCTTATTGAATCTGAGGGATAGAGACGGTTGGTTTGACTGGCTACTATTGTTTCTCTTGCTCCTTTTCACTCTCGGAGTCTGCACCAAGAATCAGAACTCTTTGCTTCTTCTGTTCTTGTTGTCATAAGGTCATTAATCTTGGTGACCTTCTTGTCTTCTTGGACCTTTCTAATTGGAGCGTCTCAACTTTCGTCCTTAAAGACACTTGGTGAGTTAGTTGTTGAACTTGCTTTCCTTCTTCTATGGAATCGTCTTGTCTTGTATCGGCCTATTAGACGATTGTTCAACCTTTACCCTTTCTGATATTCTTTCAGACGATCGAGGTGTTGCTTGTTTTTTAGAAGGAACAGTTCCTTTGCTTTGTCTTATTGAAAGCTCCCCCTTAGACTGTGATTTCGGTGTGAAATCTTCGTCCGCTTCGACTCCAGTCTTGATCCCCATTTTGTGAATATTAGAGTCATTGATAACACTCTTAACATCAAGCTTTACTCTGTTTCCTCTATCAAATAGGATTTTAAATGCTTTGAAAAATCTTGTTAATAGCATACCGTAAGGTAAAGAACCGCTCTTCTGATGATATTCCCCCTTAGCCTTTATCATGTACTTTAGAATCAAAAATGGAAGATTAACAAGTTAGCAAGTGAGTAGCTGAAACAGACAGTGTCCATCATTCATTGTCACCATGTCCTTTGATCCTGCTCTCAGTAGGATGTAATGGAGAAGAAGTGAGTGAAGAACCCTAGCCATCAGAATGAGGGTTGAAGACTTCTTGACTACTGGATTACTGAATCCATATAGTTGTCAATTGATGTTGGCTTCATCTATATGACTTTGAACGATCCAATTTGTATTGTTGAACAATTCTGCTCCTTCAATTGGATACCCAGTAGCCTCCACCATGGAATCTTGTGTGATTATTACCAAAAACCCATCTACCATCGATACCAAGTTATTGTCTACTACTTTCGTATTCTTCTAGAACTCATATATTTCATTCAGATACACCGACTCTTGGATGTTGAAGAAGTTCTTCCATCCAACTGCTTCAATCTGAAGTTTGATATTTGTCGGAGCATTCTTCAAGGAAGTGAAATCGACGAGTCTTCCAAAGACAAGAGATTTCTGCATTTTCTAATCTGAAAAAGATAAACAATAAAAAAGAAATGTATTTCACTTTAAGAAGCAAGGTTAGTATATAGAAAATATTAAGAGAAAGATATGAAATGAAATGAAAAGATTTTGATCTTTAGAATAGAATGTTGGATTGACTTTGTTGAGAACACTCTGAACAAGTCGGTTTCGAAGTTTTTCTAGAAAATTCTAGAGTGTAAGGTGTTGTAGATTTTGAGATGATTGCTCTTTTTATCTACACTCTTGAAAAGTTATCCTTTGTAATGTCTTTAACTAATCTACCGGTAATTATGAAATTGAAACTACCGAGTAAAAGTTACCGTTACTGTTTAGTTCAAAAACTTATGACTTTTGAGCTTCTTCAGGACGAATCATCTGAATAATGGAGTTTCAGAAGGATGGTTATATAACATCACCATATTCAGATTTCGTCTAATTTCCTTGAATTTGTCTTCACTTAAGGGTTTGGTGAAGATATCTGCCCATTGTTGATTCGTCTCAACAAATTGTAGATTGATTATCCCTCTGTGTATATATTCTCGTATAAAATGGTGTCTAACTTCAATATTCTTTGCCCTTGAGTGTTGTATTGGATTCTTTGAGAGATTGATAGAACTTGTGTTGTCATAGAAGATTCGAATTTGATCTTCTTGGATAGAATAATCCTCTAACTAATACTTTATCTATAATATCTGTGAACAACAGCTTGCAGCTGACATGCACTCTGCTTCTATAGTAGATAGAGCAATTGAACTTTGCCTCTTGCTTGACCAAGAAATCAGATTATGACCAAGAAAGTGACAACCTCCACTTGTACTCTTCCTATCAATTCTATCTCCAGCATAATCAGCATCACAATAACCAATTTACCTAAAATCTTTACCTTTCTCATACATTAAGTAAAGATCAGTAGAACCTGCCAAGTATCTCAATATTCTTTTAATAGTAATATAATGAGATTTTCTAGGATCTACTTGAAATCTTGCACACAAACAAACATTAAACATTATATCAGGCCTACTTGTAGTTAGGTAAAGCAAAGAACCAATAATTCCTCTAAAAAGAGTTTGATCAATCTTTTTACCAACTTCATCTTTGGTTAAGACGATTGACGGATGCATAGGAGTTGGCATAGGTTTAACATTTTTCATTTTATATTTAACTAAAAGTTCTTTGATATACTTTTGTTGATGAATGAAAATCTTTTCTTTAGTTTGTTTAATCTGTAAACTAAGAAAGAACTTTAATTCACCCATCATACTCATTCAAATTCACTTTTCATAATATTTTCAAAAACTAAACATAATATTTTAGAAGTAGCACTAAAAATGGTATCATCCATATATATTTGTACAATGATAAAATCATTTTTAATATCCTTATGAAACAATGTTTTATCTACTTGACCTCTAACAAAGCCATTTTTAATCTAAAACGAACTCAAACGATCATACCATGCACGAGGTGCTTGTTTTAATCCATACAAAGCTTTATGTAGTTTATACACGAAATCAGGTTTATCAGTGTCTTCAAAACCTATGGGTTGTTTCACATAAACTTCTTCTTCTATAAAACTATTTAAAAATGCACTTTTCATAACCATTTTAAATAGTTTTATATCATGATGAACAGCATATGCAAGCAAGATCCTAATAGCTTCTAGTCTAGCCACAGGAGCATAAGTTTCATTGTAGTCTATTTCTTCTTATTGATTATAGCCATGAGCTACTAATCTAGCTTTGTTATGGGTTACTTTTCCTGATTCGTCTAGTTTATTTTTAAAAATCCATCTAGTTCCTATAATAGACGTATTAAAGGGTTTAAGGACTAGAGACCAAACTTTATTCCTTGTAAATTGATTTATCCCATCTTGCATAGCTAAATTCTTCTTGAAGAGATTTATCAATTTTCTTAGGTTCTAATTTGGAAACAAATGCTACATTGGCCTCTCTTCTAAACTTAGATCTAGTTCTCACTCCTTCTGATGTTTCTCTTATAATCAGGTTTTCTGGGTGAGAAGACTTATATTTCTAGTCTTTTCTTAAGCTAATATTTTCATAACTATCTATTAATTTATCAAATGGATCATCTGGTGGTGAATCGTCTAGGTTATTAAATAAGGGAGCAGATAGAGTTTCATCATCAGAATCGTCTCTTTTGTCTAAATGAGAATCATCATTAAATTTTACATTCATAGATTCTTCAACAAATCTAGAAACAAGATTATAAACTCTATAAGCTTTAGAATTAATAGAATAACCTAGAAAAATTCTTGAATTGATCTTAAAATCAAATTTATCCTAATTTTCTTTTATATTCAAGATAGTGTATTTGCAACCAAAAGGATGAAAGTAAGAAATATTTGGATTTCTTCCCTTCCATAATTCATATGGAGTTTTATTTAAAATAGGTTGTAAAAATACTCTATTTTGAATATAACAAGCTATATTTACAACTTCTGTTTAGAATTACTTAGGAAGATTCATTTCACATAGTACAGTCCTTCCCATTTCCTGAATCGTCCTATTATTTCTCTCTACAACTCCATTTTGTTGAGGAGTTCTAAGAGCAGAGAAATTATGGAAAATTCCATTCTCTTCACAAAACATTTTGAATTTTTCATTTTGAATTCTCCACCATGATCACTCCTAATTCCGGTAATAGAAATTATTTTTTCATTTTGTAACTTTTTGGATAAAACTTTAAAGCATTTAAGAGATTCGTCCTTATGTGATAAAAATGATATCTAAAAAAATCTAGTAAAGTCATCAACAATTACGAGACCATACCTCTTTCCACTAAGACTTGCTGTTCTGGTTGGGCCAAACAAATCTATATGTAACGGCTCTAAAGATCTAGAAGAAGTTACAATGTTCTTAAACGAAAAAGATGTTTTAACTTGTTTTCCTTGTTGAAAACTTTCATAAAAGAAATCTTTTTTAAAACTTATCTTTGGTAAGCCTCTTACCAAATCATGTCTAACTAATTTGGAAATATGTTTAAAGCTAACATGACCTAGCTTTTTGTGCCAAATCAGTTTTTCATCATCTTTCGATATAAAACATGAAATATTTTGGCTTTTCAAATCGTATAAGTCAATTTTATAGAGATTATTTCGTCTCTTGGTAGAAAAGAATATGGAACCGTCCTTGTTTTTGACTACACAAGAATTTTGATTAAAGGATACTTCAAATCCAGAATCACATAATTGACTTATACTAATTAGATTATGCTTTAAACTATCAACTAGCATAACATTATCAATAGACGAAAGAGAATCTTTACCAATTTTGCTGATTCCAATTATTTTGCCTTGTTTGTTGTCTCCAAAAGTTACTGATCCTCCTTGCTTATATTGGAGGTCTAGGAACATAGACCTTCTGCCCGTCATATGTCATGAGCAGCCACTATCCAAATACCATTGGTGGTGGTTGCTTCTTCCAAGTAAGGAGATCTGCAGCATAAATTATATCGTTTTGAAGTACCCATATTTTCTTGGGCCCTTTGGGGTTAGTATTATAATTTTTCTTTGAATAATAAGAATATTATTTCTTTTTCTTTATATTAGAAACAGAATTCCTATTATGAAAAAAATTCTTATTATTAAAGCCTAAACCACTTTTATCATTTGGATGTTTATAACTTCTAATCATGTCATTCATCCCTTTTCTACTTTCTGTAAATTTTGATAAATCTACGAAAAGACTATTAATCCCTTGTTTTAACTAATTAATTTCCTCAAATCTATCTACGGTTACTTTCTTTTTCATATTGTCTACTTGTTTCTTGAGGCAGACGTTTTCTTCTTCTAAAAGTTTTGTCTTCTTTAAATTCTCAACAAATTTCTTTTTCAATAACCTATATTGTTTTAAGATAACATGTAAATCTTCTAACAATTCTAAATAGGCATCCTGAAGATCATCAAAGTTAGAAATTACCTTATCATCGCTTTCCTTTTTAGCTACCAAGCATATATTTGCTTGTTCTGATGTTTCTGAGTCAGGTTCAGATTCAGACGAATCCGAATCTTCCCATGTTGCCATCATGCTCTTTTTGTTTTCTTGAATTTTCTTTTGTTTTCTTTTATGCAACGGACATTCAAACTTGTAATGTCCTAGTTTATTACACTCATAGCAGACGATAGAACTTTTCTCATTCTTCAAATGGTCTTTGCTATTCTTTTTGAAAGAGAAGTCTTTATTTCCCCTTGATTTCTTTTTCGACATCCTTCTAATCTTTCTTAAAATGAAAGATAGTTCATCTTCATCTTCACTTGAATCTTGATCAGATTCACTAGTATCATCATTCTTGATTTCTTCAATCTTTAATGCTTTTGAAGATGTACTTCTATTTTTCTGCGTCTTCTGATTCTTCTGACCAGCCTTCAATGCAATATATTTATCCTTTTTGGGTTTATCTTCAACATCAAGCTCTACTTCATGAATTTTCAGTGAACTAAGCAATTCGTCTAGCTTCAGCTTGCTTAAATCTTTAGCCTCTTGTATTACTATTACTTTGGGTCTCCATCTTTTTGGAAGACTTTTATAATTTTTCTGACATGATCTTGACTGTCGTAGATTCATCCCAGAGCTTTAAGTCCATTAATAATTGTTTGAAATCGTCCAAATATCTGATCAATAGACTCATCGTCTTTCATCTTGAACAGCTCATACTGATGAACAAGAATACCAATCTTGGATTCTTTCACCTGGTTTATGCCTTCATGTGCAATGGCCAATGTGTTCCACATTTCCTTTGTAGATTCGCATCTATGAACCTTTTCATATTCACTTCTGCTTAGAGCACAACTTAAAAAGAATTTGGCATTTGAGTTTAATTGAAAGTGAGCTTTCTAATTAACCGACCATTGGACACGAGAGATACTTTTCCCTTCGTTGTTTGTTAGGATGTATGGACCATTTTCAATGATATCCCAAAGATCAATGTGTGTGGATTCTATGAAGAGACGCATCCTGTCCTTCTAATAATGATAATCTTCACCATTAAATGCAGGTGGTCTTGAGACCGAGGCACCTTCTGCAATAAAAACATGTGATTCAACCATGGATCTTTATCCTTACATTGTAAAAGTGTTTTTTGGGAAATCTTACTCTGATACGAACTGAAGTAAATCACTTGTTAATGTAGAAATCACTTATAATATGTAAAATACACAAGAAGGGGGGTTGAATTGTGTTAAATTGTCTAACATATGAATCTTTAAAATCCTCTTGATTTTCTTGACAAATTCAAATGATTACAAGTTTAAACAAAGCACTTGAATTGATGAGTAATACAATAGTGAAAATTTGTATCTATTCTTCTAACAACAAGAAAATTAAAAAGGTAAGAGTTAGAGAATATGATACCGCGATTTATACTGGTTCACCCTTAACCTTGGGGTACGTGTAGTCCTTAGAGTTTATCTAAGATTTTACTATCTCCTTGAATGTTACAAGTATTATTTCTACACTTGCAGAGCCTTTTCAGGTCTCTTTCACAAAGTATTCTTTATCTGCTTCCTTAGCCTCTTCAGGCTCTAGCCTTCCTTTCTCTCGAAAAGATATTGTTTGAGTTTTCATACTCACGTTATAGATGTATTTGCTCTCTTTCTTTCTTTATTTTCTCTCATACTATTTTTCACAACATAAGCAGTTGAGCACAAAATTTCTCTAAGTGTTTTTGTACATGCAAAATTATTATTGAAGTTTATGACTACGACTAATATTTATAGCCTAAGTCTCCAACGGTCTTCTTGAGAAATCTGCTTGTCGAGTCTTATAAAGTTTGTTATTATTTGAGTCCTTTAACCAACTCCAACTAACTGACGTTCTTAGCACATTCTTCAATTACATTGACTTGCTTAAATTCATATCCTTTACGCTTCGTCTAATGTTTTAATCACTTCGTGTAATCCATCTTATTCAACTTTTACTAAAACATCATCTTGATTTGATGATTTGTGCCACTTATGTTTATTTGCACATTTAACAAATTTGTCAAAACAGTTCACACACTTCGATTATTATTATTATTTTACTTTCATCAAAATCAATAGAAGAATTAAAGTCTTCTTGACTTAACACATGCTACATCGAATGACTACTAATTAAGAGACCCATGATTAATTAGATCATATGTAGTATCAAAACATAGCAATCCCTAGACAAGATAACTTTGGTGACCTCAAGTTAAAGGATCACTTATACAATCATCACAATGAGAATTCTATAGACATACAAGTAATGTTCCAAATGACTTTCTTATGTCGAGTTTGTTCAAAAACTTGTTTTCTAAGAAACATCCATACATTTGTTTAAGTATTTCTATACTTTAGTCTATGAGATCGACTACTTCCTTTATAAAGAAAAACAAAATGTGTGATAGTCTTTTATATTCTATTAATGTCCATTCTTAATAGAACAATTTAGGGATAATACATAAATGTAACATGAATCTCATGATTATAATCTCATTATAATTTCATTTGCAATATACAATTATCCTATGGACTTTATCATATACATCTAAACATATACAAGATAAATAACAACTTTAAATTATTTTGTCACTAAGCTACAACCAAAGCAATTGGCTGTAAGGCATAAACCAACAATAAATTGGTTGAATAGATTCCCAAAAAGCAAGGCTAAGTTCCTAGAACCACACATTTTTTATTTAGATCATTCACCAATTTTGATCAAAAACATGTTTCTTAGTTTTAATAAGAACATCCCATTTCAATTCAATAATTTCTTAGTGGATAATGAGGGCTTTATAGAACCAACTAAAAGGGGTATGGAAAGAAAATTTCATGATCACAAGGCTTTTAGATGTATTAAAAATTTATGCAACTAAAAGCCTCAGTCATGGGATTAACTATTACGTTGGTACAATATTTAAAGGCACCACCTAGTAAGTAATCTTGAGAAGTAAAGGAATGTGTACCATCTTTCACAGATATGATCTTGTTGACATTTCTCTTGGCCATAATTTCCTTACAAAAGAAAGCATAATTGCTGTCTCCACCTCTAAGCCTATATACTCTAAATCTTTGCTTCATTAGAGAATGATTAAATGTTAGAGACCTTGCTAAATTATGCATAGCTTTATTTTCTAGATCCTAGAGAATTAAAGAGGTAGGATCATTATAAAGTTCATTTTGAACATTCTCTAGATTGTTCCTATCCAAGTTGAGTGAATGATGAGTATTGCCCACACTTTATTGTATAAAACTATCATCTCTTGCCTAATTATTACAATTTTTTAAGTATTAATGAATTGTTTTATGCCCATTATGCTTACACTGACTCCTTTCCATAAAGCTTAATAAAAACATGCTAAATTTATTAGGAAAGTATTGAGCTTGAGAGGAATATTTTGTTTAACCAAGCTAGATTGAGTGATAATAGAAAAATGGTTAGACAAATTGAAGTTGGTGAATAAAGTGAAACAATTAGGAAATGCATAAAAGAATTCATGATTAGCCAAACTATGATCAAGCTTTTCCTTTATAAGTTTGTAACCAGACTGATTATTGTTCCAGGGATAAAAGTTACCTCCAAAGTTAAGTTAGTCACCTGAATTTCAACTAAGCATATTTTGAGATCTTGGCATGAAAATCTAGCTAATTTGCATCCTTAATCTTGTTCAGATTGTACAATAGAGTTAAAATCATCTGTTAAAAGCCAAGGAGTAGATATGTTCTGAGTCATCTCTTTGAGTTTGTTCTTAAGGAATGTTCTTTAATAAGCACTATTGTGTGCATATGTATGAGAGATGAAATTAATCTTATTGGATTTTTTGTATTTCACCTCTAAATGTACAAGTTGATAAGTTATGTAGCAAGTAGTTATTTCAATAATAGTTTTGTCAAAGTAGACTAAGATTCTTCTAATGAGGTATTATTATAATTCTTTATCTCCTTCCAATAAATAGATAAGTAAGTTTAAAGTTCTCTTGTTTGATTTGAAATTCCAAAATTCCAACCATCTCTAATTTAATTTACAAAATGAGATTTATGATCAAAAATTTTTTTGGAGGAACACTGGCTCCTTTCATGTTCCATGCCTTGATCTTCATATATTTGACTCCACTAATAGAGGCTTTTTTTCTATAAGACTTTCTCCTAGTCACTAGTTTAAACCTATGTTTAGTATTATACTCCATATCATTTAATTTAATATTTATTGAATCAGTAGCTATAGTGTATTTAGTCTATTGAATGAAAATAAGAGTAAAAATAAAAATAAAAATAAACTTATCCTAATTCTTGGGTTACCTCCCAAGTAGTGCTTAGTTAACGTCATTAGCTTGATCTGCTCTTCCTTCCACACTTAACCTGGGTCAATTATGAGTGGCGTCCTTCCATTTGTGTAGCCCAATTTCATTTTATAGCCTTTAAATAAGTTATAAATTACAAGATAATCAAAAGGAAAATATTGATAAAATTAAGAAAACCAATTAAGTTCAATGATGTCCTTCTGATTAACAAACTGTCAATAAAATAAGGAATAATAAAATTCCCTGAATCTTCTATTGAATCTAGCAATTTGTGCTATAAGAGGGTAAGCTGTTTTTGTTCTTCCTTCGTCACCCCCGTCTCCTCTTCTTCTTTCACTTTATGAACAAATATTTTTGTATCTTCTTCAACCTCTATGTCTTGTATCCTTTGTTCTTTGTTCTCTTCTTCTCTAGCTTCTTAAATTGTTAGATGCATTTTCTCATTAGAATGAGTGACATTTTTCCCTTAATTTCTGGATTAATTAGTAAACTTTATACATATTTTTCCTGCTAAATTGTTTAGTTTACCAAAATTTGCATTTATAATTGTTCATGTTTAATTTGTAGGAAATGCATTTGATTTTAGTTGTAGGAAATGCACTGTAGCGATGTTGAGTGATTTTTGAAACACTTGCAAGAGTCACAAAACTCTCCTAATACTCACTAAGAGGAATCATGCTCTCGGATGTATATGCAAGCATTAGAGGTGGACATGTGCTCTTCACGTGGTCACTTAATATGCAGCGTGACTTTCTAATTAATGAGGCATCTGATACATGAAACGGCTGTGTGTTGATACCCTTTTTGTCTTTGTCTTTAATGAATCACGTGGAGTTGTCTGATGCAAGTCAATGTTGGCTTCTAAAACTCAAAACCTTCGAGAGCCTCTCTTGTCTCCTTCTTCGACATTTTAGACACAAACTTCTTAGTTTCTTCATGCTTTCGTTGCTTTTGTATGTGATTGATGGAGAATCAGTGATCTTTTCCCACAAGCCAAGGAGAGGAGCGTGAGCTGTTGGGAGGCATAAGGAACCCCACCATAATAACACATCAAGCAAAGACCCATGCAGAAAGCAAACCCATGTAGGTGGAAATACCCACCAAACATCAGCTACAGTGGAGGCACTAATTTCACGATGAAGAGGAGCAAACCAAGAGCCCCACCACATATATCAGCTGGAGGAATTAAATAAAAGAAAGAAAAGCTACCTACATCACCACACCACCAGCAGGAGACGTGAACAGCTGGAGAAGAGACCCACCAACACCAGACAATCCATGCCAAAGCAGAAGAGTATAACTGGAAAGAGCAAGGAGGAAGGACGCCCATGCAGGAATACCAGCTCCTCACGCACCTGCACAGGAGAGGAATAAAATAAAAGGGGTAAAAGACACCAAGAAGAACAGAAGGTGAGCTGTGCATTACATGAAGGGAAGTGAGTGAACTGAAGGAAAAAAAAGAAGGGGGAGTATGTGAGCTGAACAGGGAACGTGAGCTGCAGGGAAGCACGCAAGCTTGAATAAGGAAGCAAAGGAGAGTAGCGTTGGAAACTAAGGAGGGCTGCGTTGGAGACCAAGACTGACGCACTCACACAGAGACGTGAGGGACTGGGACGCACGTGAGGGAACGCTGCTGCAAAGGAAGAGACCCATTCCAGATCTATTTTTTTTTACGTCTATGTTTAGATTTTCCAGAGCTCTTCACTCCTTACTCCTACAATATTTATTTTCCTTATTTTGATATCTATTTTGTTGCACGTGAATATGATTGAGTAGATTTCTTGTTAGGTTTCAAATATGGGTAGTAGTTTTCGAATTTCTATATGATTTGATTTTGGATTTTATTCAGTAAAATTGATTTGTGGCTATTGATTCTTGTTTTGTGTATTATTATTCTTGTTATGTGTTAGGCCTCACATAATTTGAGTCAAAATTATCGGTTGAAGAACTGAAAGGTGAAAATCGGTAGTGGAAAATCAAAATTAAGAACTTGTAGGTTTAGACCTAGATATATGCAAAAATTTGCGAGAGGAATTACCAACTAGATAAAATTCTTAATGGGTTTTAGTTAATTTCATGAGCCACGAT
>JAOQMS010042792.1:0-13022 GCA_027563885.1 Erythroxylum longipes
GTCAGAAATACTTTCAATTATTCTAACCCATTCAAAATGACCAAATTGCCCTTTCCCGTAAGTGAGGGGATGTTACAATACATGACAAACTAAGCCCTAAAACATGATGCATCCCCAAAATTAAACATTTTCTTGTCCTCAAGCAAACAAAACAACAAACACACAACACATAATGTAGTCATAAGGCAATGGCTTCAACTTGATGAAATAAATTTAATCTTAAACACAATCATTCAAGTTATATTAAATCATTAACTTGCAAAATCTACGTCTATGGGTTTTGAACTAAATATACAAATTAATCCAGATCCAAATGTTAATTTATTTACCCTTTTCAATTGCACACACACATTAATAATTATTTGGTCATTTAGACTCTGTAACTGCTTCTAAGTATGTTTTCATGAAAAGTTAAGTTATTACAAGTTCGGTAGGTTTCTTAATTAAAAAACAAATTTTTTGGTAGTTTTTTTAATTAAAACACACATTTTTCATCATTTTTCATCCATTTTATTTAATTATTTACTGAACATGGACTTAGTCTTTTTACGTGGAAGCAAACATTGGTAATGAATGCCGATCCAGTTACTCGACTAAGCCATGTTTTTAGTAAGATGCTTGGTTGGAACATCATTATAGCTTTTTGACGCGGAGGCACACATTTGTGATGCATGTCGATCTGGTTACTCAGCTATATCACATTCTCAGCTGGATACTAACTCTATTCATAACCTGAAGGTTAGCAGAATAGTTATTTATTTAACTTTTTTATTACCTACCTTGTTATTTTAGCTACTCGTTTCTATGAAAAATACTAGTAATGTTACTTAAGTTAAAAGGCCTTAAATTATGAATGAATATGACAATTTAGAGGGTGACAAACTTACATTAAATCCTAATTAAGCTGTATATTTATCCAAAGACCCCAATTCACTAATTTTTGTGAGCTAATGATTCTTCACAACCTAATAGACTATGTTCAAAATTAAATTAATTTCAATCCATCTAAGCCATTGACACATTCAAACAATTCACAAAATGCAACCTAACAACTATCATACCATATGCAAAATCATATACAAAGCAAAACACTTAACCCTTCCCACACTTAAACAACACATTGTTGTCAATGTGAGAAGGGAACAAACAAGCAAATAAGAAAAGAAGAAATATAAATTAACATAAAATAAAAATAAAAATAAAAATAAAAGTAAAGATTAATTTGAAAAGAAACGGGTTAGATAAAGTCTCATAGAGATGGAGGTGGGGATGGTGTTGGAGGTAACAATTGAACGCCCTGAGCCTCAAAATATCGATGGATAGGATATATATCCCAGCTCTGAAGTTGTTTGAGTTCGGGCCATCTCCCTCATCATTCTGGAGCTCTCTATTAGTTGATCTATAATCACTGTGTTGTTTGTAAAGATTGTATCCAGAACTTTCTTCCAGTCTGGTTCTTCTGTCTCTTCCTCATCCTCGAACTCTTCACTGGTTGAGTCCTCTTCTGCCTACTGAGGTGATGCTGAACTCAAACTCGCCTAACTGATCCTAATCTTAACATGTGTCTTTTGACTAATATCCCAAAGTTCAATGTTGTGGGACTTAAGTATTTTAGCCCGCCATAAACGGTGATGATTTAGGAAATCAGGGAGATGGACGATTAAACTACTACAATCCATGCCATAATATTCAGTAATGGTAGAAACTAGGTACCCCATACTTAAATTATTGCTCCTCTTACACAGAGTCACAACAATAGCATTTAGCACATGTGTGGCAGTGCATACTAGAATGTTGTGATCCATGCACCACAACATGAAGGGTTCCTTTATGGAACACTTTTTGGTTTCTGATTTATCAAAAACCAGCTGACACAAGAATTTGTATAGCAACAAGTGCTCATGGGTCCTTATTATGCTATTGTAGGCATTTTTAGCATGAAACTGCTCTATTCCAGTGAGCTTATTCCAATAGCGAGAAGGATAAAAATCATTATGGTGATCGATAATGGAGGATTCAGGGAACCCACACATATCACACATGATTTCTATATTCAGTTCATAAGCTCTTCCCCTTAACCTCAACCACATTTCCTTGGGTTTCCTAGGTTTATAGGACAGGGAAGTGAAAAATTCTAAAGTCAGCTTCTAGTAGATAGAAAATTGGAAATGTATAAAGTTGGCCTACTAGATTCGTTCAGCTAAGTTCTCTACCCTATTGCGCAATTCTAACCTATTGAGCATTTCAAAATCAAAATATTTAGGAACTATTATTTGTTTAGCATTTAAGGATTGGAAACGAATACCTTCCTCCTTTATTTAGCAGGAAGGGTGCTTCGAAGTCTGCTGCTCTGTTTCTTCTCCCTCGTCCTGAAACTTGATTTCATCCTGATGATTGCTCCCATCTAGCTGATTGCTTAACGCACGATATAATTGCTTGTGAATAGGTAGAGTTTGGAAGAAATTTGGAAGTTTGAAATTTTTGTAGAGAGATGTGAGAGCGTTTGTAAGTTTCAAATCTAGAGAGATAAAGTACAAGTGAAAGTGAATGAAAAAGTGAAGTTAGAAATGAATATATGGGCAGTTAAAGGGTAAAATGGTAAATTTTTCTTTAAAATTTGCATGTTTCCCTTTTTTGCCAAATCATGGCCTACAGTTTTCCTCCAATTCTTCAATTTTCTTATTTTGTTCTTTTCACATTTTTTTGAAATCACTTCTCAATTCTTTTGTGGTCCTTTCACCTCTCTTTTGCTTACTTGATCGATCATCCAATTTATATCGAAGTCCTATTCCTTCTTGATTTTATTTGGAAACAAAATAATCCTAACTATGGAGTTCAAACTTTCTAACAAAAATAATCAAAGGAAATAAATTTCATAGGTTTCCTCCTACGCAGTGCTTCTTTTAATATCGGCAGCTTGACGCTCTTTTTAGCTCACATTGGTTTGAATGAATGGCACAATGGGAGTGCAGTCACTAATCTTACAATTTGCACATGAGCTACCATGCTATGGTTTCCACCTTCCTTATGAATCTCCTTCTTTTGCCTTCTTCTCCGCGATCGTTTCTTTCTGAACACATTCCCAGGATTCTCAATATCTTCCCATTCTCCTCGAGGTTCAAGTTCTTTAGTATTCATTGGAGGTAAAGGAGAACAATAGTCTTTCTTTGACACCTTGAAGGTTAATTGCTCCTTTCCTACTCTCAGAATTAGTTCACCGCCATCAACGTTAATGATTAAACGAGCAGTGGCTAAGAACGGTCATCCAAGAACCATAGGGGTTTCCACATCATCTCCAATGTTCAATATATAGAAGTCTGTAGGAAAGGTAAATTTATCAATTTGTACGTGTACATCCTTAATAATCCCCTTTCATTAATGAACTGTTCTTTCGACCGACTTCACTAACATCTTCGTGGGTACTAACTCTCTTAACCCTAATTTTAGACTAAAGGTATAGGACATCATATTGATATTTTCTCCTAATTCTGAGAATGCCCTATCAATATTGACTCCATTTATACTACAAGGAATGTAAAAATCCCCTAGATCCTCTTTCTTCTGTGCTATGTAAGGGTTTTCTTCTTCTGTTTGCTCTTTAACCTTCTTTGAGAATGATTCTTTTAAGGTGAACCTCGTTTGTAAATATTCCATTATGTTCTCAACCTTGTTTGAGTAAACCTCCTTAGAATTCCTTATCGCCCTACTTGAAATTGACTTCCTCTAAGTTAGAATAGCGTATGGGAATTCAGATTAAGGTTCATTAATTGGCTCAATTTCAAGCTCACTTTGAAGGAATTCCATAATTACATGTCCTTCTCTTTTATCTCCATCTTCCTTCACATGTTCAGGTTAGACTCGGTATTGCTTGGAAGGGTTCCTACATTCCGAGTAGACATTGCCCTACTAGTTAGCCTATTTGGACTTCCAGATTCTGTATTGACGAGGCATGGTTTTTTGTTACTTACTCAAATTTATTTTCGATCCTCCTATGTGCATCCTCCATGCCTCCAATTTTATCCAAAATCTTATCCAAGTTAGATTCCATCAACTTTGGTTTATCTTGTTGGAAGCTTGCTTGTCCTTATGGCCTGAATTGTCCTCCAGCATTATTTGTCCAAGAGAAGTTATGGTGATTCTTTCACCCAGGGTTGTAGGTATTGGAGTAGGGATTGTTTCCCCCTCCTTGTCCATATTGCACACCCATATAATTTACTTAATCTGAATTGTCTTCCTTTATCAAGTAATAGTCCACGGTATCATGGTCCATCTATCCACAGACTTCACACTTTAATTGTACAGCTTTTACCTAGGTTGAGGACAAAGCCTTCATGTTGTTGAGCTGTCACGTCAAGTTGTCAATTTTTGCTTGCACTTCTGTCATTTGATCGATCTTCACAATTCCTTTTCGCGCTTGGAAGGTTTTAGTCTGTCTACTATATTCGTTCATCCTGAGGCAGCTATTACTCGTCATCTCCTCTATCAAATCTTTCACTTCATCAACTTTCTTCCTCATTAGTGATCCTTTTGAAGTTGCGTTAATCGTACCTCTCGTCGGTGGGGTTTACTCTGTTGTAGAATGTTTGCAATAGGAATTTCTTGGGTAAATTGTGGTATGGGCACTTCCGTTACAAATCCTTGTATCTCTCCCACACTTCAGAGATCGATTCCCCATCACCTTGCTGGAAATTGGTAATTTCCTTGATAATCTTATTAGTCTTAGTAAAAAGGAAATACTTATCTAAGAAAGCACGAACTAGCTGATCTCACGTTGTGACATTGGCTGGGCTAAAGGAATGATACCAAGCCTTTGCACTATCTCTAAGGGAAAAGCCTAATTCAGACTGCATCTTTCGACATCTGATGGTACCAAAAGGTATCACAGATTTTGAGAAAGTTCACTATAAGTGCATTGGGGTCTTCGTTTACTAATCTATAAAACTGCACATTCTATTTAACCATGTTTAGGAGAGCTGGTTTAATTTCAGAGGAGGCTACTTAAACGGGTGGCCTAGCTACTCCTTGGTTAGCCACATTAAACCCTAGCCTCATAAAGTCCATAAGGGTCCATTGTTGACGCCCTTGGTTCACTCCGTGGTCCATACTCTGCTGAAATTCCTCAGCCATTATTGATTTCACAATTTCTTCTTCTTCTTCACGTCGAGCTTTCCTAATGGTTCATTCTGGTCAAGTGATGTCTAAGTCTAAAGTTTCAGCTACATGACTCGAACCTCTCATGACCCTTGTGTTCATGCAAGAGCACAATTTCTGAAATAAAAAGGAAAGAATTAAAAAAAATTAAAAACTAAACTAAACACTTTAAACTATAGAACTAAACTAATCGCGTCCCCAACAATAGCGCCAAAAACTTGATCATAGGTTTCCAATATGAAAAAGCTTTAGTAATTTAACCTCGATATTCAGAAAGCACATGGGTCATTCACGTAGTACCTAAGGTGTCGATCTCATAAGGAGGGTTAATCTAATCCTAAAATCTAAGGCCAAAAATAATTCGCAATAACCCAAAAAGAACAAAACTAAAGCAAGCAATAATTTCAATCACGCAATCATTTCCAAGAATTAAATTAAAAAAATATAAACAAAATAGTAGATGCAACACCCAATCAAGATTCAACTAAGAACTACCAATTGAGAGAAAGGGGAATTTTATTCGAATTTAATGAAAACCTAACTGATTATAAATTTACTGGATTACCAATTATAGACAGTCATAGGTTTGATTATTCTCTCTCGAGTTATAACCATTGACCTTAATTATTAAACCGTAATCAGATTATGGAAATTGCAATCTGTCGATTCACAATCTATCCAAAACCTAAATTAAATCTAAGTTGTCCAAAAATTACCGAAATCCTATACAAGATCTCTCTTCACACAAATTTACCTGTTTGATTTAATTTTTATTTTATTAAATTACCTAACTCTTGTTAGCCCAATTTAATGATTTTTCACTCGGTTCACCCCCTCAGTTTATCACCAAATTATGCAAGTGTAGAATTTAAAACATAAGAAATCCAATAAAAACACAACAATCAAATTTCATTAATATCAAAGATAACATATCCTGAAGTTGAGTTTAGACAATCCTCAACACTAAACGATTCTATCATCAACAGCTATCCCAAATTCTACACAATTATAAAATTGAAACTACACCAAAAATAGACTCGGAATGGATGACAGAGGCAACAATAGCAAGAAACCTCCCATTTTGGGAAGTACTTTACGTAGGCTTCTTCTCCATGCCTCTCTTCCTTTGTTTCCTTCTCAATCTCTTGATAAAACTCTCTAGGGTTTCGAAATTGTGGCTAATGCAAAAGCTCCCTCTTTTATGTTCTTCTTGTTCTTTAAATGCCTTTTGTGTCTTGAGCAGCCTTAGGGTTTTTTTAGGTCGAAAAGGTCCAAAAGATCCCTCAAAACTTGACATTTTCTCTTGTTTGCATGTCTACCCGATGTAGGCCATGATTGTGGCCTGCATCAAACCTTTCTATAACAATCATGGCAATCAAGCCACGGTTGTGGGCTATGACATAGTATTTTTTCATGATCGTGGCCCATATGCTAATGATCGTAGGTTGGCTCCCATGTTTCTGTCACGATCGTGGCCTATTGTGTCATGATCGTAGGTCGTTGTTTCGGCCTAAATGTCTTCGAAACTTCTTTGTTCTTCGATTTTAACCCTGAAACACTAACAAACACATCAAAGTACCTCAAAAACATAATATTTCAGCTTAAAGACTTATACCAACCCTTAAAAACACTTAAACACACAAACTGACATAATTCTAACCTAAACACATATTATTCACTCAAATTAACACTTAATACATAACAAACTAAGTCCTAAAACATGATGCAATTCACACCTATCATATGCCTTTGTCGATATTCAGAAAATTGGCGCTCTATGACGTCAGGCCAACTTCAATGCTAATTCAGTTAGCTGATCAATCTATTAAAAAAATGTTTGGAGTAGTGGAAGACGTTCTGATGTAAATGGACAAGTTCATTATTCTTGTCGACTTTGTGATTTTTGATTTTGAATAGGATAAGACCTATCCATTGATTCTTAGGCGACCTTTTCATAAACACAAGAAAAGCATTAATTGGTGTTCATAAAGGAAAACTGACACTTCAGATTGGTGAAGATTAAGTAAAATTTAATATGAATAAGGCTTAAAGAATATGAAGGAAAGCATCGTATGAATGAAAATTGACATTATGGATGAAGGTTTGTAAGAACAAGGAGAGAGTTGCATTGTAGAAGTAAAATCAATAGAAATGGAGATAGATAATGAAGCTGAGAAGGCAAACAGGGTTGAGTATGAAGGAGAGGATGAGGTGGAAGAGTCAATTATTCAAACTCATTAAGACATATTAGTCTAAACAGAAGCACCCATACCACCATCAATGGAGAAAAACCCACTTTAGAGCTTAAACATTTGCCTACACATCTCAAATATAATTTCTTAGGTGAAGGTCAAATTTTACCTATCATCATTTCCAAACAACTGGATAGGAAACAAGAGAGTAACGTGGTAGCTATTGTTAGGAAGCGAATGAAAGCCATAGGATGGAAAATATCTGATATTTGAGGTATAAGCCCAAATATTTGTATGCATCGAATAAATCTCGAAGAAGGATTTAAAGTAGTGAGGGAACGTCGACGTAGGTTGAGCCCTCACATGAAAGAAGTGGTTAAGAAATAAGTAGTAAAACTTTTAAATGCGGGGATAATTTATCCCATATCTGATAGTGAATGGGTCAGCCCGATATAATGTGTACCAAAGAAAGGTAAAAAGACTATAATGGAGAGTGAAAGTAGAGAATTAATTTCAACAAGAACAGTCACAGGATGGAAAGTGTGTATAGATTATCGCAAAATCAACAAGTTGACTAAAAAAGACCATTTCCTTCTCCCATTCATAGATCAAATGATAGAAAGAGTGAGTGGTCATTCCTTCTACTACTTATTGGATCGTTACTAAGGTTATCTTCAAATATTCATCTGTCCCAAGGATCAAGAAAAGACCATTTCACATTTCCATATGGTACCTTTGCATATAGACGGATGCCTTTCGGATTATGCAATGCCCCAACTACATTTTAAAGACGTATGATGTCTATCTTTGCAGATATGATGAAGGACATAATGGAAGATTTCATGGATGATTTTTCAATTTTTTGGGATTCTTTTGAAATGTGTCTAACCAATTTGGACAAGGTACTCCAAAGATGTGAAGAATCACATTCAATACTGAATTGGGAGAAGTGTCACTTTATGGTGCAGGAGGGGATGGCGCTCGGGCACAAAATTTCATACCAAGGATTTGAATTAGATAGAGTGAAAACCAAAGTTGTAGAGAAAGTCCCTTCTGCAATCAACGTCAAGGCTTTGTGCAGATTCTTAGGCCATCCTGGGTTCTACTGTTGTTTCATTAGGATTTCTCGTAAATTGCAAGACCCTTGAAAAACTTGTTAAATAAGGATGTGCCCTTCCTCTTTGATAAAAATTGCTTATCTGCATCTAATAAATTAAAGGAGGCACTAATATCAACCCTAATCTTAATGCCACCTTATTGGAAACTCCAATTTCAGGTTATGTATGATGCAAGCGACCAGACTATAGGTTGCATATTGGATCAAAAGAGAGACAAAAGTTTGCATGTGATATACTATACAAGCAAGACCCTTATGAAACCTCAACTTAATTACACTACACAGAAAAGGAATTGCTCACAGTGGTGTATGTATGTGACAAGTTTCGATCATCCATCTTGGATGCTAAAGTGATTATATTCACTGACCACACTGCTTAAAAATATCTTTTTATCAAGCAGGACGTAAAACCAAAGCATATTAAATGGGCGTTACTATTACAAGAGTTTTAGAAGTATGAAATAAGAAAGGAGAGGAGAATTTGGTTGCTGACCATTTATCACGTTTGAAAGGAGGGGAATGTGAGGAAAGTGATGATATTATTGAGAACTTCGCTAATGAAACCCTGATGTTACTTAACAACCTAACGACACCATGGTTTGTTGATGTCACAAATTATATTTCCAGTGGTAAACTTCCCTCTGATCGATCATATCAACAACTAAAATGGTTCTTGCATGAATGCACCATGTATTTATGGGATGAACCAATCTTGTATCTAACATGTGCTAATGGTTTAGTAATACGATGTGTTCCAGATGAAAGAAATGTTAGATATATTAACATAGTGTCACAAAGCTCAATACGCTAACCATTATGGAGCAAACAAAACGACAAATTGAGTACTCGAGTGTGGATTTTATTGGCCATATTTATTGAAGGATGCTCAAGCTTTCATGGCACAATGTGATCATTATCAATGATTAAGCAATAGGGTATCGACTTCATATGGTCTTTCTCATCCTAGGTGGGGAACACATACATTCTAGTAGGGGTGGATTATGTATCTCATTGGGCCGAAGCCATAGCATCTCCAATAATGATGGGAAAGTTGTCCAGAAGTTCATCAAAAGGTTATTTAACCGATTTGGAGTGCCAAGAAATATAATAAGTGATGGAGGAACTACATTTTCTGCCACTTTGATAAAGATCTAAGGGAGAGGAAGAAGAGGAGAGAAGGAGAAGAAAGGAAGAAGCAGAAGAAGGGTTACAGTGTTGCTATCTTTCTGATTTATTCTAACCCTTCCAAGTGATATTTCAATTCATCTTTATTATTCTTTCTTTTGATTGTATGAGATGGATTTGATAGTGATGGATTTGGATTTGATGATGATGTTCTAAATTCCTTAAGGGATTTGTTATTGAATCAATGTTAATGTAATTTCTTTTAATGTTAATACTTTGGGCATTGTGATTATTTTTTGTATTTGCATGCTTTGGTAACACATCAAGAGAGTGAATCGATAGAAAAATGATTAGATTGAGTAATGAGAGTTAAACAATCTAATAGATCATGCAAATAATCAAATCGGTAATTTATACAAAGAGAGATCTCGTGTGAGCACCCGATAATCTATTAGAGGGCTTAAGATCTAATTGGATGTGTGGGTTTTTTGTTAATTCAGAGATTGAAAATTCCATAATTCAATTAGGGGTTATGATTTAGGGTTTAATGATTATAACTCGAGAGAGAGTAATCCACCTTTCGAAAGTCTAGGATTGATATCGTATTAACTCAAAAGTAATCATGTTAGCGATTGATGATAAGATAAATCTACCTTCTCATAATAGGCTAATCTTCCTCGTGTGATTTTTAATTGTCCATTGGTGGTGCTCAATTTGATTCCTTGTATGTTAATTTTACAATTTAATTTTCAATCAATCCATATTTATGCATTTACTTTTCTATTTAGTTTTTATTTTCTTTATAATAATCCTTTTAAGCCTTAGATAACTTAGAATTAGATTATTTCACCAACTCCTTGTGGAATCGACACTTTTAATACTACAAGTTTATGACCTGTATACTTATGGATATTGGGGGTTTTATTAGAACTAAAACTTACATAACATCTCTCTCGCCATATGTTGTAAATTAAAAATATGAAAGCAATGCTGATCAACATGGCATCTTCTTTGCGATGCTTTGCAATCCTGATGAGCTAATGTAGCATATGAAGTCAGTCATAGGAATTACAAAAAATTCCCAACTTGTGGAGCAATTGGCTCCATACCGATTTGGCATATGTTCAGTTGAATAATAGGTGATTCCTATCTAAAGTCGTTAGTTTGCATAGGTTACATATTGCATCATAATTTCCATACCACCTGTCTTTGGTGCTTAATCTATTTTTTATCGCAAGTCAACTGATCATAGAGGCTCTTGGGCTAAGACTTTCCTTCCAAACGAGCTTAAACCAAAGGATTGCTGGATTTTCAGGTTAGAGACTGCTATAGCTGGACTTATTTGTAAAGTGACCTTTAGGATGAGGTTTCCATACTACCGTACCCTCATGGCTACTGTTAGTGTGTATGGGAGGTATTGACTTAAGAATTTGAACCCTCTGCAGTTACTAAACTATTTCCCTTCAAAATAAGTGATGAAACTCTGACATAGAGGGGAATTCGACTGCTAAAATGAGTTAGGTTTGTCTAGTGTATTAATGGACTAAACTTATTCTAACTATCAATCCATATGGAGATGTTGTGTCCATTTCCTAGTTTGTGAAAAATGATAGGGTAGATCAGTGGTATGATGCTAAACATAAGTCTGAAAACCTAAGAATAGTACATGACAGTTGTAATTTTCCAGAAATGGATCCATTTGATCCATATGGAATTTTTATCGGTCTATGGCCTCCATATTTTCTTACAAAGCAAAATTTTCTACATAAGATTGCTTGAGAGTAATCCCAGCCCACCATGCTTTTTTGGAAGTGTTACCTAATATGTGCTTAAATGTTGATACATTTAATCCGTTATAGTTAGTGATTAATGCCTTAAAATGCTTAGAACACTTATTTTAGCTTATATTTGATTTTAGGTACATTTCAGAAGTAAAGAAGCTAAAGTGACCCGAAAGCATACTCATTAAGCCACCTTCTTAATGTTCATACTCTTGGTCTTCATTGAGTAAGAAGAAGAAAAAGAATAAAAGAAGCCATGATAGAGCATAAAATGAAGGATGAAGTGGCTTACAGCTAGACCACAAAATGTCACAGTCGTGAGTAGTCTCATAGCTATATAATGAAGAGCATAGGCGTGAGACCACTTGCATGCCCAAAGGTATGTCACAGGTGTGACTGTTGATTGTAATTTTGTAACACAATCTACTCATTTTACGCTCAAAAATTGTAAGTGAACGGGTCATAACTTGTAGCTAAAAAGAGCAGACATCAATCCCACAGGGATTAATGCCTAAACAGCACTTAATTTAGATAAGACTTTGTTTACGAAACAAAATTGTTTAAAGAAAATAATCTGAAAAATTAATTTAAAATTAAAAGACTAACACAAAGTAATAGACAATACCAAAATGCAGAAAAATTGGAATTTAAGAATCTAAAGACTAGAGATTACTTTTTTTCCCTATTTTGTCTCCCTCCTATTTTATTAATCGAAATGTGTCTCACCTAAGATTTACGAATGTATTAATGACCCTCTCTTAAGTTGTAACTAATTATCCTAATCAAATTAAAGGGAATCAATTAGATAATCTCTCAACCTACCCAATGGCTCTACCGATTTAACTAGTTATTAAACTATCCTATGGGTGATCAACTGACTTCGTTGAGATCTCTCTTCTAACTAATCAATTGACGTGAGATTGTAAGTCTATAGGTCGCCAACTCTCGTTGTACAATATTACATAATTAATCTCACTCACTAAACAAGAGTTCTCCATTTATTGCAAGATAACAAATAAAATCACCAATCATCAAAGACAACTTCGTTCAATTCAACAAAACAAGAGTTCTAACAAAATAGTCCAAATGCAATCCCTAAAACTAAATCAACCTAACCTGATCTCCATAACATCATCAACATTCAAATAAACCATTTTACAAAGAATAGAAGAAGTAAAGCTGATAGAAAATTGAATGAAGGGACTCCTTCTCCTCTTTGCCAAAATCTGGAAATTTTGGTGTTGATGTGCTATTTTTCCCATTCTTGATGATGATCCTTGACTTCAGTCCTTCCTCAAGGCTCTAAACATGTGTTCTTCACTCAAGGATGGTGTTTCTACAGAAGGGTTTGTCTCCATTTTAAATGGAGGCTTAATTATCTTTTAATAGTCTAGAAACCTTAAGTTTAGTGAAGCCCCGCATAATGACTCGAATTATAATTCCCACGATCATGGGAATTGGCATGATTCCCATAATCATGGGAATTGCAGCAGATAGTGTCCTCTTTTCTTCTAATCATGGGAATTGCAGCAGATAGTCTCCTCTTTTCTTCTCCTCTTTAAACTCTAGCTCAATCTCTAAGTTGCTCAATCTTCCTTCCTATATAAAAATAGTCAATTCTTACCCTAAATTAACATCAAACATAAAAGAACAACA
>JAOQMS010042793.1:0-13020 GCA_027563885.1 Erythroxylum longipes
ATTAAAATAAAAATATCAATAAAATAAATTTAGTAAATAAAATATTTCATAAAAAATATATTATTAGTCGTATAAATTCAAACTATAAATAAAAAATATTAAATTAAAATATTTCTATTAGTTGAGGGCATAATGAAAAATAATAATTATCAGAAAGTTATTAATGGAAAGTAAAATTTCTACCATAAAAACACTTTCCGACCGCAATCTTCTTTCTACTTATCGATTTCTGCAGTGGCACTGCACTTTCTTCCAACTTCCGATTGTTCGCTTGTAAATTCAAACATATGATTGCGTTTGAAAACTACAATAGATAAGTATTTATTCTTACCGCACTGCAGATCCAAACTTAGCATAAGAATAGGAAAATAATTTATCTTTATAATATATGCACGTGGAAAATGTGTAGAGATGCAATTCCATGTTTGAATTAATCTAAAATTCGAAAAACAAAGGGCATATTATATTTAAATATTATACTACTGACAATAAATAATAAAGAAAAAAAAGTCATTTTATTCAACAAAAGACTCGTACTTAGGGATGACAATTATGACCGGGCTCAACTTATTTTGGATAAAACAGGGTCATTTTATTTTTAATTAAAAAAATAGACAAGTCGGACGGCCCATCGGTGGGCTGGGCCCTTGTCAGACCCATCCCGACCTGCGGTCCGCCGTGACTGAGGCTGAGCTCGGCCTGGGCCTAGCCCAACCATTGACATCTCTACTCATACCCAAACTCAATAGTTTCGGATCCACTATCCCGATCATAATTGACTGACCTTTTAAATTATTCGATTCCAACTAAACTTAACATATTGTATTAGCACAAGAGGTACTTTCTAATATAAAAACCTAATTTAACATAATTATTTATACAACAAATAAAGTTTTATGAATAAGAATTAAAATTAAAGAAAACTCAACATCTTGGATAGTAAAATTAAATTTAGTTATAAATCAATTCTATTAAATTAAAGGTAAATTTAATTATATTTAAATATTTAATTATAATTAATTTTTAAAAATAAAAAATCAATTATTCTGAAAATGTAAAATTATTGTTTTTATATTTCTTCACTTGATAGTAAAAAGTCTACTCTTCGTGTCTTTCTCAAAAAAGAAAAAAGAAAGTCTACTCTTAAAAGATAAAACGACACTTTCAGTATCTAAAACCCTAGATGTCAGAAAACCCCTAAATTCCTAAACAATGTTAAGTCGTCTCCTTCCCAAACCCTCTCGTCTGCGATTCATATCTCAGCTCTACTCTCGATCGGAGTCATACTCACTTGTTCCTCCTAGATACCCAGATTTCGTTTTCACCTCCAGACCCTTTTCAACCAATCACAATGGCGATAATAACAACAGCAACAGCAATAAACACATATCCGATTCCAACATCTGGAAACTTTCTGGTGAATTTGATGAAAATTCAGATACCCTTTTTTCTGGAGAGAGTACCGGCAGCCTTGACGGTATCTCCGAAGCACCGTCGAGGGAGGAGTCGTGGGTAAATGAGAAATGCGGCGGCGACGATGACGGCGACGTGTTTAAGTCCGCTGAGAAGGAGAGTGGAGGTGTTGACAACGATTGGTTAACGTCGTCGGAGGATTACAAACCTTGGAACTTGAGTGAGGAAAAGGAGATTGATAATTTGTTTGTTGTTGAGGATAATGACGTTCGGACTGAGAGTAGTGTGAGTGTGGAGGTTGATCGCAGCAGAGAAGAGAAGTTGCTTGAGCAAGAAGAGAAGGAGCTCACTGCTGTTATCAAAGGTAAGTTCTTTAAACACTGTTGAACTGATTCAAGTTTATGGTTTTGGTGTTGATTTTGGCCTCTGTTGACTCAACAAGAAATAATGATACTAAGTGAACTGTTATCTGTCGAAGTTTTAGACTTAAATCACTAGACAGGAATGTCTTGAAAATGTTTGTTTGTATGCTAACAGGAGCTTCAAATTCACCTTCTGCATTTTGAAATTAGCATATCTGTGACTTTATATTCCTGGAGAACCGAAGTATATTATTGATACATTGTATGATTCAAAAGGGAAATCGTGTTATCTTAGCTTGGGCTAGTTCTTTAGTTTATGGAGTGACTTTGGCTGAGTTAGATTCTGGAGCTACTTTCCTGGCTTTTTTAAAAATTCCATCACACCCTTGTTATCCTGTTTGTTTGTGGACTGAGGCTAGTGCTGTCAGATTCTGTATATCTCTCTGTTGGTTTATCTCTGAAAAGATGTATTAATATGATGTTACCAATTTCAGGTCCAAATCGTGCATTTGGCGATCTGATTGCAGCATCTGGTATCACTGATGCAATGCTTGATAGTTTGATTGCCCTGAAGGATTTTGAAGGTGTGGAGGGATTGCCTCCTCTAACTGAAATAGAGGACCTTCGCTATGAGAAGAATACAAGAAAATCCGCTAGGGCCGAGATTGAACGTATGAAACAGGAAGAAATTGCCAAAGCTAGGGTGAGACAAGTGGATGATAAAGGAAGAGCTTATGGAACAGGTAGAAGGAAGCGCAGTGTGGCTCGGGTTTGGATTCAACCTGGTGAAGGAAGCTTCATCGTTAATGATAAACAATTTGATACCTATTTCCCAATGCTTGATCATCGTGCTTCCCTTTTACAACCTTTCTCTGAGACAAAGACTCTCGGCCTGTGGGATATCAATTGTACCGTCAAAGGTGGTGGTGTTTCAGGTAAGCTTAATGGTTTCAAGTTATACTAGTCGTCTTCTTGGTAAAGTTTGTTGTAGGTTTGTGCGTGGGAAAAAAAGTGATTCCCTTCTATATTTACTTCCTCATCTGCAAGTTTTGAGCACACATGTTCTTGTCATGATATTGAACACCATTGACGACTTAAGTGGGATAACTTTTTAGTTTTAACGATTTATTTTTCTAGATGATGTCCAGCGGTTGGTTCATACGATAAAGTCTTGTCTTTTAATTGGTCAGAGACTAAGTTTAGCAATATTGCAACCTAATTTTGTTTTGCAATTAATGTCCCAAGCTTTTCTTTTTAAGGTTACAACTGGAAATTCTTTCATCAATCCTTGATGTTCCCTTATACCCCCAATATTAAGCATAAGTTTCTGTCTATATGCTCTCACCTCTCAGCATCATAGTCAGGCTTAAAAGTTGAAATGATTCTCCTGATTAGATTTTATATTTTATGTGTTTTATGATTCTCTGGTAATGGTGACTCAATTTCATCTATCTTCTGTAGGAAAATTTCCGCTGTTGCATTTTTAAACTGTGGCGTCAAATAATTTAAGCTAAAGAATAAATAAGATGGCAGTTCTATATGCATCTAGGGATATGTTTTCCGAAGGGGCATGTCTACTGAATCATCACCTAATAAAGTTTCTATAGTTACATTTCTCTTGATGTTAACCAATTGCAGGCAAAATTGATCAAATGATATTGTGGCAGGTCAAGTTGGAGCGATTCGATTGGGGATCAGCAGGGCATTACAAAACTGGGAACCAGACTTGCGTCCTCCGCTCAGAAACGGTATGGCCTTGAAATCTCCTCTTCATACTTTCATACTCCAGATCATTTATCGTGATCAATTCTAAATATATTTCAACTTGATCGAAAAGAACATGTCTTTGTGCGCTCTTCTTGACTGGGAAACTAAAACTTTTTGTCAAGTCGTGAATTGCAATTAGGATATTGCTAAAATCCTTTACAAAGCATGTTCTGCTCTGTACTTGACTTGTACACGCCTCGTCTTATGGAGTTCTCTTTTTTTCTATCAGCCGGTTTATTAACGAGGGATCCGCGTGAGGTCGAAAGAAAAAAACCAGGCAAAGCGAAAGCAAGAAAGAGCTTCCAATGGGTCAAGCGTTGATCAAGTGGTGCACAACCCCTTTATGCTGCAGTATCTGATGCATTCAAGGGCCAATAGCTTCAGGTTCACTAGCACAGGAAGATTTGTACAAGAATGGACTTTTCCCTCCTTTGTGGAAGAAATAAGAAAACTGTGTGCAAGAAAGGACTTTGCCCTCCTTTGTCGAAGACATAAGAAAACTCTCGTTGAACCCCAAGGAGTTTAGACTAGAGGATTGAGTGTGTTTTCTATATTATTTTCATGGGTTTAGGTTTGCTTAAAATAATGAAAAAGGGTATTTATTCCCTCAATTTTGTATATTTATCATGAATTATCTACTTCTAATTTGGCCTTACCATTGCAAAAATAGTGATATGGAGTGGCAAATGGTTGAATATATATGAATGAATCAATTTTGCACAAGGGTTTCATCAACATTAAAAAAAGAGAGAATATTAGATTATTTTTTATGAATCCTCGGTATTTTCTTTTTTAATTTACTTGTTAAAAAATTGAATCGTTGGTTCAAATGGACCGATTCTTTGGTTTTTAACTTTTAGTTTGAATTGCTTTTATAATTTTTATTGTTAAAAGTGAATTTATATATTAATTGGTCGATTTTTGTAAACTAATTAATTTTTTAATTAAAATTAATTAACTAAATTTTATTTAATAGTTTTTTAATTGTATCAAATAAAATTTTACTTAGAAAATTTTTTTAATCATATTTTAATTACTTCAATTTTATTCTTTTTTTAATCAGTTTTATAATAGTTTAATACTTGTTATTCTTTCAATTCTATAATGTAAGAATAAAGAAATAAGAACTAAAATTTTCATTAATAAATAACAAAAATTCAATTCATATAATTTATAAATAAAGAATAAAGAGTAAGGAAACAAATTTACTCTTTTTAAAACAATTTCATTATCTCTATTTTTTATAAATTTATTTATTTTTTAAATTCTCATTTACTTTTCTTAAGATATAAATAATACAAAAGAATTAATTATATGTTATTTATGATAATTAATTTTAATGCTTCAAGTTAAGCCGAACAAACTAAATTCCATTTAAATGAATAATTACTTATATTTATTTTAAATTTTACTTGCAAATTATAAAAATAACTACGAGGGTTGGGCTTAACAAGCAGAAGGTAAGAGAACATTAGCTTAATGGGACACTTGGTTCAAATTGAGTAAAGATGATAAAAATGTGAATGAATGTACTAAAGAATGAAAATAATCACTATAATTATAATAGTTGGTTACAATAAAAGAATGATTATCGTTACCATTGACAGTAATTAGTTTGTTAAAAATATTAAGCAATAAAAGTTTCTTAAATTTTTGTTTTATATCAAATTTTAATGTATTTTAATTAGTTATATTTAATTGATAAAAAAGAGAAAAATATATAACTTATTAATTATATTTTAATTAATTATATTATATTTAATTAATTATATTTAACTATAAAAAGATTTTAAAAAAGGGAGTGTCACTCAGAAATGATTGACATTCCTCTCATGTTTGAAGGTTATAAAGCAATACCTAAAAGTTAGATATCATAATTGTTAAAGAAAATGCCTTCGGATTGGATATCGGTTGAACTTAATAGTCCGAAAAATAGTAACGAAAATAAATATAGGCAAAATAAAATAGAACAGGGCACAAAGATTTACGTAATTCAGTCAATGTGACCTATGTCCACGGCCAGAGGGTAAGTAATTTTACTAATATGTGGAGAATGTATACAAGTACAAAGGCTGAAACAAAAGGCTTTTAAAACTTATCAAATATACAGAAAATAACTAAAGAAATGAGAGGATTTGTGCTGTTTTGGTGACTGAAGAAGAGGAAGGAATGACGTGTTTGAAGCTTCAGCAAAATCCTCTATTTATAGGCAAATGTTTGAGCTTCCGTCCAAAAAATTCTATCAATTTTTCCAACTCTCCGTAATCATCGCTCATGAAAAATCTTACCACAAGCACGCTTGAAGATTTTGGCCTAACATGGCCAAAATACAAAGCCTGAAAGGTGGCCATCTATTTTTAATTTAGAGGAGGCCAAAACATGCAACCAATAGCCACCAATTTTTGACTTATTGAAGGGATCAAGGCATGCATTTGCCAACAATAATATTATTCTTATAATAATAATATATAATCAATCACTCATTTTTCATTTCATACTCATTAAATCGGGATCAGATCTTCTGTTTTGATTATGTTGTTCTTATCATATTTTATTAAATTTTATCTATACTCATTTTTCATTTCATACTCAGTAAATCGGGATCAGATTTTCTGTTTCGATTATATTGTTCTTATCATATTTTATTAAATTTTATCTATACATTTATGTAGACTCTACATAAATATATAAATAGGATTTAATAAAATAAGATTAAATCAAACTAAAAATTTAATCTTCATTGAAGCTTCCCAAACCCACTAGCCAAGCTTTCCCCAACTTCATCACGGCCGAGTCTCTCTTTTCTCTTGACGCCGTTTTAATTTAAAACGACATGAGGACGAAGCAAAACCCTAAACCCTAAAGTCCACACTCTATAAATCGTCCTTACTTCGCCTCTCTTCAGTCAGATACTTAAGAGCCTATAGTCTTTAAGTTCCAAGTTCCAACAGCTTTGGTCCAAAAATGGCTTTTCCAAGAGGTAGACAAAGCAAAATCGACCTCAAGCTGTTCATTTGCTATTCGTTTCTTGGGAAACATTGAGCTTGTGGTGTCTATATTGTCTCTGTTTTGATCATTGTTGAAATGATGGTTTGTATACAGGTCGCGGTGGTGGTGGAGGATTCAGAGGAGGCAGGGGTGGTGATGGAGGAAGAGGAAGAGGTCGAGGCGGAGGCGGAGGCGGTGGAAGAGGGTTTGGTGCCAGAGGAAGCGCAATGAAAAGTTTCGGCGGCGGCCGAGGAGGAGGACGTGGTGGTGGACGCGGCGGAGGGAGAGGCCGTGGTGGCCGTGGTTTTGGAATGAAAGGTGGGAGCAAGGTTGTAGTGGAGCCTCATAGACATGAAGGAGTATTTGTTGTCAAGGGTAAAGAAGATGCTCTTGCTACTAAGAACATGGTTCCTGGTGAAGCTGTGTACAACGAGAAGAGAATAGCTGTTCAGGTTTGTCTGTTATGGTGGTTGTGCACTTGGTTCCTTGTTTATTTGGTTTTGTTAAGTAAGTTTTTGACTGAAAATGTTTGTGGGGTTGCAGAATGAGGATGGAACTAAAGTTGAATACAGAGTTTGGAACCCTTTTAGGTCAAAATTGGCAGCTGCTATTCTTGGTGGTGTTGATAATATATGGATTGTAAGTTTGATGTGTCAAAGGTTTAAAATTTGATTGTTTATAGGTTTAATGTAATACTAATTTTCGATGAATGTGTGCATATTGTGGTGAAATTTCAGAAACCAGGTGCGAAAGTACTTTACCTTGGTGCTGCTTCTGGTACTACTGTCTCTCACGTGTCCGATATTGTTGGTCCTGTAAGTGGTCTTTGTTGGATTTAATGTTTTGCGAGTGATTTGTTAGTTTTCTTATGTAGCATTTGCTTACAAGATCTCGGTCATGTTTGGTAGACTGGAGTGGTGTACGCAGTAGAATTTTCTCACAGAAGTGGTAGGGATTTAGTTAACATGGCAAAGAAGAGGACCAATGTTATACCCATTATTGAAGATGCTAGACATCCCGCTAAGTATCGCATGCTTGTAGGCATGGTGGATGTGATATTTTCGGATGTTGCTCAACCTGATCAGGTTTGCTTCGTGCATCTTCTTGTTTTGGTTTATGATTGTTAAAATGTTATAAAATCGGGTGTAAAGGTTGCAAAACTTTACTTGAGAAATGTGTTCTATCTCCTGTTATTACTTTGTTTAGTTTTTAACAACTTTTCTTAGTCTCTTTTTTTGCTATTTGTTTATCTACCCTGTGAAAATAACTGTTCACATTTTGATATGATAATTATGTTATATTACTGCATGTGATGAGACGTCACTCGGATTCCCCTTCAGGACTGCATGGATGATGCGAACTCGAGTTTCTGATGCAGTTTTATCAACTTGATCAATTTTTGCTCAAAAGCAGTAGTATAATTTTTTAAAACTTTGCTCAAGATCTTGTGTTTTTATTTAATAATTCGTATTATGCCAATCAGTGGATGATGAATTACTCGGATTCCCCTTCAGGACAGCATGGGTGATGCAACCCCGAGTTTCTGACGCCTGCAAATGTTTTCTTTTTAATTTTTAAGTGCTTTAAAACTGTACTATTCTTCATATCTTCAGACCCTCCTTTCTTTTTTCTTCACTTTCTTCTTTTGATGCTTGATTTATTTCATGATACTGTCAAAATAACAATTTTCTACAAATTGTTGATACTCTCCATTTTCACAATTCAAAAACTCATGGAATATGATTCTGTAATACTACTCAGAAATTAAATTATGTTTTAGGTTGTACTGTAATATTTTTATGCACCATCTTTTGTTGGGTATACTAGTTTATTTGCTTTTGTATGAGGTTAAAAAGAAATTGACCTCCATCTCAGGCTAATCAATAAATTATAGTTTCATTGCTGCTCAAATTTTATTTCCGCAAAAGACTTAAAATGACTTCCGTAAAAGTTTTAATTTCATTGTTCCATCGTTGTGTGTGTTTGAGAAAGTTTCGGTCGTTTCATTGTTCCGTAAAAGATTACTGAATACGATTTAGTTCTCATCATTATACTTGTATGAATCAACCTTTCAGGCTAGGATTTTAGCCCTGAACGCATCACATTTCCTGAAAACTGGTGGCCATTTCGTTATATCCATTAAGGTCAGTCTCTTTGCATATACATATCAACCCATTAACCCGATTTGCATGCATAGGGAGCATAAGTCAGTAGCTTTGTCGTTCAGGCCAATTGCATCGACTCTACCGTTCCTGCTGAGGCTGTGTTCGAGAGTGAGGTGAAGAAGATGACACAAGAACAATTCAAGCCTTCAGAGCAAGTAACCCTTGAGCCCTTCGAGCGAGACCATGCTTGCGTTATCGGTGGGTATCGCATGCCAAAGAAGCAAAAAGGTGCTCCAGCTGCTTAGCTAAGTTTTGGTAAGACGTTGCATGGGAACACAAAATCCTCTTTCATTAGCTGATTATGTATTGATTTTTAGCCTTTTTAACTTGTGGTTGTTGCTTTCACATTCAAGGCTGAATGAAGGAGTTGCTTCATCTCTATTCTTAGCTCTCTTGCTCTATCTACTGGATTAGTTGTTCAAATGGCACTCTTGTTTCTAAGCTTGCAAAGTTGCCATTTGAAATCCTCACTAGTAGGGATGATGGAAATACTACAACTTAAATTGAAATTGATAGAAATATTCGAACTTGAATGGAAGTTGATTCGGTTTAACTCGACTTGAAGTTAATGACCCAATCGGGTTTTGAGTACAAGGGTGTTTAACTTGAAACTTGGTTAGATATATGGTTCATTTTTTAGTTTCATACAATTTTAATTCGAAGTGGAAAGAATTCAAAATTTTATATATTTAATGGATGATAAAGATATATTTAAAGTGGATTTTGATTGAATTTGAATTGAAAAGGTTCAAAATTTAACTTAATAAATAGATTCCGACTTCTCAAATTTTGGGTTTATACTCACTTTTTAGCTCTAATTAGTTTAGATCTTATTTTATCAATAATATGCAAGAAAAGTACTTCTTTCCAAGTTCGGCTTATTTCAATTAGAGGTGTCGTTGGGTTGGGTTGGGTTGGGTTGGGCATGGGCTGTCCCTAGTCTTGCCCAGCTCGATTTGGGGTTATAGTGGTCCGTAACTTGATGAGTTAAGATGGGTAAGCCTATGGCCCTGCTCGTAACCCAACTTGGCTAGCCATTTTTTTTAAAGAAAATTTTCAAAACGTTGTTCTGGAAATAACGGTCGGATCACAAGCTGATTTGGCCGACTTACTGTGTTGGACTTTTTTGGACATCTCTAATTTCAATTTATTATTATGTTTAGCAATTATACTAAACCAAATTACCAAATGAGGAAAATGGAGAATGGAAAAGTAAAAAACAAGGATCCTAGAACAATACACCAAATTGGATAAGCATCAAGCAAGCCCTCATGTATATAACTATATATATAATATAAACGAGTAAATAAAATGTATGCAAAGTTGTCAGAAGTGGGATTTGAACCCACGCCCTCGTTAGAGGACCAGAACTTGAGTCTGGCGCCTTAGACCACTCGGCCATCCTGACTTGCTTACCTTGCAAACTAGAATAATATTACTCAAGACGACAATTTGCTCATGCGAGTTCTCTTCTCTACCGATTAGAGTACTAATGGAACTATTGTGACAATTATAATTTTTAATATGGGTAGAGTATAGAACTAATTAATAAGAATTGAGTTTGGGTCAACTATTGTTAAAATGACTAGAATTAGTTATTTGGATAGTTGACCCTTACCACTTATAAACTCTTTAGTATTTTCATGTTTAGTCAGTATGAGATACTCTTAACACTCCTCCTCAAGTGTAACTGGGACTAGACATCCAGTTGTCACTTGAAATAAATGCAGTGGTAATCGGACCGGGTCGCTGGGACTGGACATTCATATGGACAATTGGGAAATTAATAATCTGAACTAAACCTGCTCTGATACTACATTAGAATTTTTAAAATAAGTAAAGTGTAGAGGTCATTAATAAAAATTGGGCTTGAGTTAATTATTGTTAAAATGACTAAAACTAGTTATTCGGATATTTGACTCTTACTATTTATGAACTCTTTAGTATTTTCAATTTTAGTCATATATGGGATACTCTAACACAGACCTCACATTCAATGAAACTTTCACTTAAATCGTTTGATTCAAATTGGAAAACTTAAGTTTGATATTTTTTACTTTAAATTCAATTGCATCTAAAGAATTAATATAGGTCAATTATTAGTTAACCAAATTGAATTTATCATTCTATTATTGTTTCTATTTTAAATTACATTATTTATATTCATTATCTTTTTTGTATGTTTTATTTTATTTTTATTATTATTACTTTATTATATTAATATGTATATGTCTATTTTACACAACATATATATATATATATATATATCATTTTCACATGAGTTTATGGAAAAATCTTTTTACTAATTAGGGAGAAAGATTATTATTATTGAATATGTTGTTATTTTGTCTTGAAATTTGGTGGATCCGAATGGTGACTTAACCCGATAAGCTCGCGGTATGGCTCGAATTAGAGAAAAAAAAATCTGCGTTGGAAGCAGAGAATTTGAACCTGTTTGGTTAGACTGATTTGATTTGGGACATACAATAAAAGCAAGATGTATTGGATTCAATTGTAATCGTTTTTTTTTTCATAATAAAAATTCTCTCCTTTCTTGCCCGAGGACGTAAGCATCAATGACCGAACCTCGTTAAATCTGTCATTTTTTTTCATTTTTCGTGCTTAAAGTGTGTAATTGTGCGCAAGATTATTATTGTGATTTGTCCATCAGAATATCATGTAGATCTTTCGCTAAATTGTTATTATTGTTCAATATTATTTTTTAAATAAAAATTTTAAAAACGAAAAATTACACGAAATTCCATTATATTCAACTTAAAATATCAATCTTGTATCGTAACATATTCATTTCTTGCATTAAAAGACTACCCATAATCAATGTAATCTACCAAAACAGGAAAAACTTACAGAAATGGTGAAATGATCTTCAAAATGGTGTTTTTGCCATTTTCTTCATTCATTCTTCTCATAGTTCACTGACAAAAGTGGAAAAATAATTATATTCTTTTTCTCGTCGGTTCAAAATTAGCATTTGGTAGTTGTCAGGATTGCTGGAGAAACCAGGAATGATCAGGAACTGGAAATTTTGAAGCTTTTTTGTTGAATTCTTGAAACGGTTCCAAGGTGGTTTCAGACAACTGATGGATAGAACCTTCCTGAAAGTTTTCAAGCCATTTTCATTCACCACTTTCAATCTTCTCTGCTTTAATCTCTTGACCACCCCACTTCCTCATGCGCTCTGACGTTTGTTCAACCTGCAGACACATTCTTCAACTGTAAGAACACTGTTCTTGCCAATGAATTTATGTTTCGGAAATGAACACACGATCAAATGCTTCTTTCTGTCTTTACCTCCGAGTTCCAGTTGGTTTTGTAAAGGACATACAAGAGTAACAATGTCTGCAAGAATGTTCCCACTAGCATTCCTCCCCAAAGTCCCTGAAGTGAACATGAACAGCCATTAAAGCTTAACTTCAGACCTCGACTGTAAGCAGAAACTAGTCATATGTTATTCAGGACTGGTAATTTTTGAGTTTATATCAGAATCAAGTGCATAGTTGAATCGATAAGAGTAGCAGATTTAGTGTACCATCACTCCCAAGTTTGCTTTGTAACCCAGCAAGTAACCAAGTGGAAGACCAAAGACATAGTAGCAACCAACGTTAATATAGGCCACCAAAGCTTGCCAACCAGCACCAATGGCAACACCTTGAACATTGCAGAACATATTCATCAGAAAATTTGTCTGAAATATGAGTTGGTTCGTCTGTTTAGAGTCAAATCTTAATGATATACCTGAAATCACTGGCTGAACACTGTTGAGGACCATTGTAACTCCAAGAATGTATGCTAACTTAGCCACAGATTTCTGCAGGCTTGTGCTATTTGTGAAAATGACAGCAAAATAGTCTCTAGTTATCATTATAACCACCATGAAAAACAGCCCAATTACGAGGCATTGCGATACGGTGACAATGACAGCATATTTGGTGGCTCTCGGCCGGCCTAATCCAAGCTCGTTCGATACTCGGACACTGATAAGACAATGAACAATGAGAATCTGCTACACTGGAAAGCATTAAACAGGTGTAAACTGGGTTGTAAGTCATTTTACCTTATAGCAGCGTTGATTCCAATGAACAGCATACCTTCCCAGCCATTAAAATTCATGCTGAAAAAAAGAAAGTTAGAAACAGTGTCTGATAAAATTCAGATTTTGTTTGAATGTGATTGAGTTGGTGAGCCTAGAAACTCACCAAATAGACAAGGAATCAACTGCAGTCACAGCATTAGTGAGGTGCCCAGTGAGAATAATAAGACTCATCATATACCAAACCTCTAAGCAAAGCATGACAGCAGAAGCA
>JAOQMS010042794.1:0-13014 GCA_027563885.1 Erythroxylum longipes
TGGATGGTCAGATTTGAATGTATGTGTTTGTCTTGAATGTTTGAACATTTGAGTTTGGATTTTGAATTCTGAGGGTTCCGCCGTGACGAACCTTTCTGAAGGCGACTTCGCTGCGGCGAAGAATGACTTCTGCCACGGCGAATATTCCCGAAGGGTCCATGGAGATAACTCCATGGGTTCGCCGTGGCGAACTCTCCTTTGCTGCCACTCTGAGATTTATTTTGACTGCAATACTTTGCACCTTTCTTTCACACCACCCTCTCCCGACGGTCCCGAATGGTCACCATGGGTTTCGTCTTAAGACCCAGGCCAAATGTCTTTTGGTATCCGAATCGATAGTTAGGCTCTGGAAACGGGGTCCAGCATAAAAGCTAAATGCAAATGGATAAACATTTGTTATCCTAAAGATCAAGGGGTTCTTGGAGACAATGACCTAAAGATAACTAATTTAGCCTTAATTCTAAAATGATTATAGCAAATCCTGGATGATAAACATCACTTTGGATAAAGTGGTTTCATGGATATTTCCTTAAGGGTAGAAGCATTTGGAAGGTTCATAAGAGCTCATCTTGTTCATGGTTCCTTGATCAGATCTTGCATTTTAAAGATAAGGTAAAAGCTGATATACTATGTAGAGTTGGGAATGGTGAGAAATCTTCAATTTGGTATGATGACAACTTATGGTCAATTAATCCACTACGTTGGAAATTCAAAAGCTATAACACTTAGAAACTTAGATGATAAGTTATTTAAGTTGATATAGGTTAATAATAGGGTTCTCCCATAAGAATTATTGAGATACAAACCAGCTTATTAACCTGATATTTACAATTGGAAAGGGAAACCAATTGCCAATATGACCAGTAGCTTAACCAGAAAACTATTGCAACCACTTGGATCCAAGTTCTTGACACCTAAAATCTCATTCCTCCTTAATAGGTGTATATTATAATATATTTTGCTAGATGTTTAAGTCTATTTTTAAGTATTTCTTAGATGATTATCATGTGTATAGGCTTATAATTATGTTATTGTTAGTGTTTGATTATGTTCCATGTGTTTGCTTGATTTAGAGCAAGAATTGGATCTTAATTTTATGTTTCAAGAGGTATTTCATGTTATTGTAAATGTTAAAAATTAGGAAATTGAAGAATGGAGAAGATGGAGGAGGTTTGAAGGTGACATGATCGTGCCTCAAGAAGCATGATCATGCCAGAGAGTGAAATAGTAGGAGCACAGTTATGCCTCCAAGGGCACGATTGTGCCAGAGGTTTTCCAAGCATTATTATTTTTGGTCTTTTGACATTTCAGACTATTTTTGGAATCAAATTAAGTGGGGAAATCTTATAAAGAAGACTAAAAGCCTTAATAACTATTTAAAAATGTGAAATACATAAAAAATATGCAAACCAACTTAAAAAAATGGATCAAACGTGGTGAGATTAAAAAGAGCTCCAGGAATTCCAACTTTCCCGATCAATGGTTCAATAGAGTTTTTCTTCTTTTCCTTTAATTCTTTCATTATCCTTGAAGTATAATCTAAACTATAAGACGTTAACATGTCTATGGAGTTCTAAAATTCAAATTAAGATTTATTCTTGAATTATTTTGTGACTTTTGATTATTATTGATTTCAATATGTACTTGGGTTTTTATGATAATTGTTCATGTACAAAGTTGACAACAAATTAAGAGAGTGAGTCAAAGTAATTAGTATTCAATTGCACAATTAGATTTAGTTGTTTATAAAAAGATAATTATCAAATTAACAATCATTCAAAGAGAGATCTTGTTTGAGAAATTAATTATCCAATAGTTAGCTTCAAATTTAATTGAACAAGTTAGGGAAAGTTTTGTTAAATAAGAAATTGAAAATCTAGAAATTTCGAATTCAATTAGGGTTAATTGATTAGTTCTTGAGAGAGAGTAATCAATACCTTAGTAAGTCTAGGATTAAATGCATAAATTGAATCAACAATAGTAAAGGAAATGAAATAGAGTAATAATAGTTCCGAAATATTCAATCTTGATCAATCTCAATTTTCATGAGCACATCACTTGTTAATTGTTTTTGCATTTTATTATTTGTTTTAAATTATATTATCTAATTTAATTCAAATTAATTTCGTGTTACCTTAGACAAAGTTAGGTTCAAATTCTTAGCTATTGCATAATCCTCGTGGGAACGATAACCTCTTATACTACAAGATACAATCTATATATTTGCAAGTACTAAGAGTTTTATTATTAAATATAAAACTTGCTCTACAAGTTTTTGGCGTCATTGTCAGGGATTTAAACATTAGGAAAATTTGAATTCCTTTGATTTAAGGAATTGTTACCCCTTTTGTGAGATTGAGGTACCCAATCCTAAGAAATTTAGAAAAAGAAAAATAGGAAAGTTTGGACCTAAAGAAGACATGTCAATCTAGACATCACAAGGCAAGAATAAGAACTCTGAAGAGTTAAAGGCCAATAAGAGATAGAAAGAACGATGGCGGAGGAAATACATCATGAAGAGCAAAGAACCTTATGTACTTTGTGAGGTAGGGTTCAATAACTATTACCAATGAATTACACGACCACCAGTGCAAGCAGCGTACAACTTATTAGAAGAGATGGTGAAAAATAGTTGTCTTTGGACATTGGAATGAAGTAGAAAACAATCAACCTTCTCAAATCTAAAAGGAATGATTGTTGTAGATTCAATGATAATATTATAGGCTGAGATCGCTAACTCACCAAGCAATTAAGCAGGCTAACAACCACTTTTCTCTCCATTCAAAGAAAGTAAACACAGATGTGACTTATGTGGATAAGAGAGCCATATATTTCCTAATGGAAAATAACAATGTACAGCAATCCAACTTTCTGGGAGAACAATATGGTCAGGGAGGTAACCTTTATTCAAATTCGTATAATACTGGGTAGTAGAACCACCTAAATTTCTTTGATCTAACACTATAGGAACTCAATTGAGAAATCAAGATTCGTTGGGATTTCAATAAGACGAGTCTAGTTCATGATATTCAAAGATGGATGAGTTAATAGACAAGTTCACAAGTATGAAGGGCAACTCGAGCTAGTGACAAAGGATCATGCCTCTTCTATTCACAATTTAGAGGTTCAATTGAGTCACTTAGCTAATTCATTCTCTATTAAACAAAAGTGTGTGAAGTCTTCTGAGAAATATGGAATTAAATCCAAGAGAGGAATTTAAGGCTATCACACTTAGGAGTAGGAAAGAGCTAGAAGAACTAAAAAAATAACAAGTTGAACCCTACTTGTAAAAGAACAAGAGAAGAATGAAAAGGATGAAGAGAAGAATCAGTATCCTCCCTATGTTCCTCCTCCTTCTTATGCGCCAAAAATACCGTTCACACAAAGACTTCAAAAGAATAGATTCGATATATAATTTTCAAAGTTTGTGGAAAAGTTGAAGACATTATAAATTACGTTACCCTTTGTGGGTGCTTTAGATAGCATACCCCAATATGCGAAATTGCTCAAAGAAATCTTATCAAATAAGCGGACTTGGGATGATAATCAAATGGTCTCAATAACGGAAAGTTGTAGCTCCTTAATTACTAACCACATGCCTTCACAGTTGAAAGATCTAGGGAGTTTTATTATACCCTGTGTAGTTAGTAATTTAGAGTTTTCTAAATGTTTGTGTGACTTAGGTATAAGTATTAATCTTATGCCTTTGTTTACTTTTAGGAAATTGGGGCTAGGCTCTGTGAAGCCAATTTTCATGCTTAATTAGTTGGTGGATCAATCAATAAAGAAATCGTTTGGTGTGGTGGAGGATGTGCCTTTAAAAGTGGAAAAGTTTATCATTCTTATAGATTTCGCTGTGCTAATATTTGGAGGGATTGAAACCCTCTACTAATTCTTAGTAGACCCTTTTTGAGCACTGGAATAGCTTTGATAAATTTCCATGATGATAACCTTATCTTTCGAATTTGTAATGAATAAGTGAAATTCAATATGAATAAGGTATTAAAGAATTTGAAGGAGGGTAACTCATTCATGAGAATTGATGTAGTCAATCCTTTAAAAAAAGAAGAAGAGAATGAAGAATAGAGGATAGAGGTTATAAAAGTTGAAATAGCTTAGGAGATCTCTTTTCATGAAGTGGAAGAAGAAGAGGAGACAAGGGTGAATGAGGGAGAGAAAGAGAAATTCACCTTCTTAGAGGACAAACTGCTGGACAAAATCGAAGATTTACGGAGTTTCATAATTCCCTATTTTATTGATAGTTTGTTATAAAAAAGGACATTACTGAACTTATTAGGTTTTCTTAATTTGATTAATTATGTCCATCTCCTTATCTTGAAATATGTAGCTTATTTATAGTCTCTGAAACTGAAATTGGGCGACATGAGTGGACATAAGCCATTCATAATAGACCCAAATTGAGCGTAAACGTTAAAATCACGTCAATCTAATGACGTTACTAAGCGCTACTTGGGAGACAACCTAAGATTTAAAATTATTTATTTATTTATAATTTTTAGTTTCAATTTATTTTTTAGTACTTTGTTATTTCTATTTTTTAAGTTTATTCTGTAAGGAGTGAATTGTTAGAATTTTATGGTATAGAGCACCTCCGAATTCCATCACCATAAGTATTCTTGCTCTAACCTTGTATTTATTGTTCTCTATTTATCTTTATTTGTATTGTTTTGTTTTCCATATTAAGGAAAAAAAATTTCAAGCGCGGGGATGTATATGGAATTTCATATAATGTGTGCATGAATTTTGCATTTATATATATCAATTGTCTATAAATTTTACAATTGTATATTTTTTTTATTAGATTGGCATTGTGTGAACATTTTTTGCATTGTGATAAGTGCATTGTTTAAATGTGTCTGAAAAGAATTGAATGGAATTAGTTTAGCTTCAAACATGGTTATTTATTTATAAAGGCATATTAACTTGTGAATTTTATGTTTTATCTTTGAATGAATATGCATGTTAATTAGAATATGACCCATATTATTTCACTTTAGGAAATTGGTTGTATACATTTATGATTATAAGTCAACCAAATTGGTTAGTATTATTAATACTCTTTCATGAGAATGATTGACTAAAAAAATGAAGTAGGCCACAAAATAAAATAAAATAAAATAACTATTTCGCTGGCCATTTTTATGAAATTTGGGTTAAGAATAGAACTGGTAGCTAGTTGAGAGTTGTGATATAGCTGATTAATCGTGGGCATTCACAAAAAAATATTTGTCTTCATATCAAAAGACTAGAATGACACTCTAACCATGCTAAATAAAAAACGTAAGCTAGTTGAGTAACCGGGGGACATTCATGACAAGATGTTTGTCTTTGCTTTAAAAGACTAGGTTATTGTTAAAGAAAATCTAAAAACAATGGTGTGACAATAAATAAATCCTACAGATATTTTGTAAATAGCTAGAATTTTCATGAAAGCATCAGTTAGCAACAAAAAATACTGAGAAGGAGAAGACCAATTTAGCACTATGGGAATGAAGCTTTCGACTATGAAGGTGCTCTCGACTACGTCCATGCATGGAGATTCATGCAGAACTGGTTAGCTTAAAGGGGGTACATTTACTCTTTCTCCTTGTTTTCTTCTTCATCTGTTGTATACTCTTTATACTTTCTCTTCCTCCTCTTCTGCTATTTGATTCATGCAGGACTGGTTAGCTTAAAGGGGGTACGTTTACTCTTGCTCCTTCTTTTCTTCTTCATCTGTTGTATACTCTTTAGACTTTCTCTTCCTCCTCTTCTGTTATTTTCTCTTTAGGTAACTATATCTTACCGGGGGCATTTTAGTACCACCATAACATATACTTTATCCTACCATCCTTCCTTTCCTTTTTGTACCATTACCTTTTCAGTCTTTTATACTTATCAAAGTTGTTTGTTTCCTTTTCTAGCTTTGTATCCAAAAAATGCAGACTTTACCTGACAATGGAAAGGATGAATTCCCAGCTTTTCCAACCCACATCTTTCCTAAACTCCAAATAAGCCAAGCCCCAATAGACACCACCTTCATTAATCCACCAGTAGTGTTGAAACCCTAGAAAAGCTGGAAGCAAGTAGTTGGGGTTCACTAAGCTTTGAGTCTCAACTTCAAACCTCCCAAGGAAATAGATGGAAAGCTCATAGTGTGTCTAGAGATTGAACTACTAGAGGAGGGGGCATGTATATGGGAAGCTACACTAGTTGGCTTCTTCTTTGACCAACGATCCCCTTCCCCAAGCATCCATAAATGGGCTCACCGAGTATGGTGTAGCAAAGGTTTGGAAAATGTGCTTCTACCTGAGGAAAATCTCATTTTATTCATTTTCAATTCAACCTCTCTAGCTTATAAAATATTAAAGGAAGGTCCTTGGCATGTTAGGAATCAAACTTATTTTTTTAGAATTGGAAGCCTAGTTTGAAGCTATAATCTATCAAAGTTTAGAAAATTCCTCTATGGATTAATTTCCACAATATATCCCTTGAATAGTATACCACTCAAATATTGAGTGCCCTTGCTAGCTTCATAGGGAAACTCCTCTGTATTGATGATACTAATATTAAGAAAAAGAGAGTGGGTTATGCTTGCATATGTGTAAGTGTTAAACTTAGTAAGGAACTTCCAAATGAAATACCTATTATAAGGCTAGGAGAGGGAAGCAAACTATGGGAGGATAGTGTTGTTGTCTCTTACTAACAGAAGCCACTTCCAAAACATCAAGGCAAACTTTGGAAAGCCACAGGGAAAAAATTTTCAAAACAAGAAGCTATCTTAAGCTAATAGGGAATAAGTTAACTGAGGAAGAAATGATTAGCACCATCACTAAGCAAACTGCAATTATTGAGCCACTAACAAAAGCAATGAGTCCTAATGACATAAGATTTATTGTTACGCATGATGCAGATATAGTATCTTCTCATAATAATTTACATTCATCACCTACAAATCCCACGGTTGAGCACTCTCCTTTGATTGAAAAAACCAAAACAAATCCTTCTAGTGAAAAAAATAGAATTGATTCTTCACCAATACTTCATACCAGTATTAAAACTCCTATAATAGACAATCAATCACCATGTAACCAATCTAAAAAGGATGCTGACATTGTTCATGAGGAATTGAATATGCCATTTCAAACAATAGAGAAGATAAGAACAAAGAGGAGTAAGAGTAAAGGCTCCATAAATAAACACTCTTACTATGTAAATCATAGTATGGAATGTCAGAGGATTAAACTACCCTATAAAGTAAGTTACTTTAAGGGATCTTGTCAAGATGGAGAAGCCTCTAATAGTAGGACTACTTAGTTCAAAAATAAAGCTAGAGAATGTTAGCAAGTTAATATATTGGGATCTGGTTTGAATCAAATTACAAATCATTCACACCAGACATATAAGAGAATCATCACATGCTACAAGGATGATGAGATTAAAGAGGAAATTGTCAACTCCACTAACTATATTATGTATCTTAGAGTATCCTTTTTGTATGATAAAATTGACATCATTGTCTCTCTCATTTATGCAAGCAACTTGGGGTTCCAAAAATTAGTATTATGGAATCATTTAATCAACTTTAATAGAGGTTTAGATTTTCCTTGGTCAATACATGGGGATTTTAACTCCACTCTTTATAGGTTTGAGGCTCAAGGCAATTGCAATCTTCATAGCTATTTAGAATATTTCAAGCAATGAGTAAATAAATTGACGGTGACAAACTTTAAGTAAATAGGCCATAGGTTTATATGCTAAAACAAACAATTCTCAAGTTGTTGTTTTCAAAAGAAACTTGATCAAGCATTGATTAATGCCAAATGGCTAGCACATTTACCTAATAACAGTGCTATATTTCAAGATCCTTTATTTTTGAATCACACCCTCATCAAAATTGAGAATCTATTTCAGAAAGCTACTAGTTTCCACCTATTTAGATTTAACAACTAGTTGGCCAAAGATCCTAGATTCAATGATGCTTGTAGGGAAGGTTCTGAATGTTCCTTTAGGGGAATCAAGCAATTCAAATATATACAAAAGCTAAAGCCAACCAAACAAAAACTCAAACTGCTACATTCTTCAAGGGGATCCACTAATGAAATTTTATTGAAAGCTAAGGATGATGTCTATGAAAGCCATAAATTACTTGCACTTTCACCATATGATCCTTCACTCCCTACAAAAGAAAAACAAGCTCTCTCAAATTATTTACTTTATGCTAGAAATCATGACTCCCTACTTCAGCAAAGGGCTAGAGTGAATTGGCTTAAAGATGGAGATAGATGTTCAAAGTTCTTCTTCAACTCAATTCTAGCTCGTAAAAACAAAAATAGAATTTACTCAATTACCAATAATAAGGGGTTGATCCTTTAGAACCACATAGATATTCAAAATGAAGCTATGAATTACTTCAACAATATGCTTGGATCCCTAATTTTAGCATTAATCTCTAGTGTAGATCTCTCTGCTCTCAATCTCAAGAAAATTAAGCATGACGATAATGCATTGTTAACAAAAGTTGTAGAGGACAAGAAGACTAAGGAAGTAGTAATCAATATGGATGCATGAAAGCCCCTGGTCATGATAGACTGAATGTTTTCTTCTTCCAAAATTCTTGAGACTTCACGGGTACATTTTTCAAAAATACAATGAAAGAATTCTTCTCTAAAGGTGTGCTACTCAAAGAAATCAAGAAGACATTTATATGATTGATACCAAAAGGTTGTAATCCCTCTAACTTCAATGAATTCAAATCCATTTATTGTACAAATTTTCTTTATAAAATTATCTCTAAGATTCTTGCATCAAGACTGAAAAAGGTAACTGCTCCACTCATAAGTGACAATTAGGGTGCCTTATCTGCAACAGACATATTAGGGACAATTTATTAACTGTTCAAGAGCTTCTTAAAGGTTATTCAAAAGCAAATTCAACTCCTAATTTCACTATCAAATTGATTTTCACAAGGCGTATGATAGTGTTAGTTGGAATTTTTTATGGAAGACGATGGAAGCTTATGGATTCCCAAGAACTTACATCAGTTAGATCGAAGAATGCATATCCACTGCTAACTATTCATTTTCTATAAATAGGACCCCTTCAAAGTATCTCAAAGCTGGGAAAGGACTCAGGTAGGGGGACCCTCATTCCCCCTACCTTTTCATCATATGCATGGAAGTACTCAATTCTATAATTAAGCTTGCAGTGGACTTGAATGCAAGATTTAAATATCATTTGAAGTGTAAGAAAATTGGACTTACTAACCTTGCATTTACAAATGACTTGCTTCTTTTTTGAAGTGCAAAAGTGGAATCCATCCACAGCTATATTAAGGCTCTTCACAAATTCAAAGAAGTCTCTAGGTTGTATATTAACCTCAACAAAAGCCAGTTCATAATCTTGTGCTTCTAGTATCGCTTCACATATTACGTCTATAACTGAGATGATGGAAAAAGCCCCACTTCTTTTATACTTGGTCTGCCAGTCTCAATAAAAAGACTCACTTTCCTTGAATGCAATCCTAATATAAAGAAAATTTAGAGAAGAATCAGCTCTTGGGTAAATAAATTCCTGTCTTTTGTGGGAAAACTGTAGCTCATAAAATTTGTTATGAACTCTTTGCACATATATTGGAGCTCACACATTTTCCTTTCAAAAATATTTCCAATAAAATTGAGAGAATCTTCAAAGACTTCTTATAAAACCATGTGTAAAGGGAAGTGCTAAAGTCAAATGGTCAGACATTTATTATGCAAAAGAAGAAGGGGAACTAAGTGTTTCTTCAATGAAACTCACTAATCCAACTCATCTTGAAAAGGTTTTGGTGGATCTTTAAAGATAGAAATTCATTATGGATCAGATGGATTCATTCCTATTTTGTCAAAGGCAAAAGCATATGAAAGTTAGTAAGAAAGCATCCAATTCCTTTTTTTCGAACCAACTTCTCCAAATGAAAAATCTTGTCCAATGTGACATGTTTTACTCCATTGGCAATAGGAAGTAATATCCTTGTAATTGGACAACTGGTTTAGTCAAGGTGCTTTCATTAACTCCTCAAGTGTACTAAGGAATTCTATCAATCTCCCACTTCATACAAAAATGGACTCACTGATCAGCGAGAGTAACTGGCAGTTCCTTGCAAGCCTTAGTTATTTGCAACCTCAATATTCTCCCAATCCTCTCAATTCTGGCATAATCGACCTACTCATCATCTTTGTAATTCACAAGAGACTACTTAAGGTTGAAGAAACCAGTAATGGAACATTACGTTTGTGTTTAAGCAAACCTCCAGCTGCTGCGTTTTGAACTTTGTTGTTGTCGTATTGATCTATGCTTTCAACGTCTGCTGCATTACTGTTTTGCTCACCTTCAACCATTTTCCTTCTATATTTTGATCCATCATTTCAGTCTTACCTATTCACGTCACTTACATGTGCTTTCCATTAAATATATTTTCCATTAAATATGCTATCTTGTATGGATTCCGTTAAAATCACGTTCACCTTTGCATAAAACATGCACCACCATAAGCCACTTTGATTCATCTTCTTTGTGTTTTTATTTTTCTTATCTTCTTCTTGTCTTTATTTTCTTCTTCTTAATCTATAAAGTAAAGTATGATTCTTCGAAATATGTCCCAAATATCATGCTTTCGACTCATTTTAACTTCTTTGCTTCTGAATTATGCCTAAAATCACATATAAGTTAAAGTGAGTATCTTAAGCAATTTCATTTCATTAATCACTAAGTGTTATGAAATAATTAAACAATCATTTAAGCATATATCAATTTCCCCCACACTTAGCTTTTGACCATTCTTAGGCAAAACATCAAAATTAAGCTCATAGAACCAAAAACATTAACTCATTTCCCATTTATTCAAAGAATATATAATCATAAACAAAGATAAACGACTTCTAAAAATCATAGAAAGAATTCAATATTCTGCTTTTAATCATGATCAATCGATGTTCATCATCTTTAGAAACTGAGCAATATAGCGGTAGACTTGGAAAATATGTTTAAATAAGATATGTTTATGAGTACACTCAAATACCATTCACAATCAACACATTCCACAACTTTGCATATGATTTCATTTCTCCACCACTAATCTTCACATGCAAAATCATGGATCAAAGGACTTTTCAAGGTTGTAATATGGGCAACGGTAAGGTGAGATGTATTTGGGTCAAGTAGCATGAAAGCTATCAAAGCTAGTGAAACAAAAGTAACACTCAATATACTATCAAGTGCAAAAACCAACATTCACTCACAATTGTGTACATCAACTATGAAGAATGCAAAAACAAGTTTCACAACTTAAACTTGAGCTCTCATACACAAACCACATGAAGTATATACTAATCTGAAGGGATCACTCATACAATTAATGACAATACATTGAAACTAAAAAGAGTGACCCTTTCAAGCCAACATCTACTTCATATTCCATATACTCAAATAACTCATTCAATACAACTTTAGGAGAATGCATTAAGTATGAATAACATTTCAAACCACATATGCACTTCCTCCTTGATACATTTATTTAAACATTTTTTATTCTTTTTCTTTTTCTTTTATTTTCTTTTGCTTTTCTCTTTTCTTTCTTTCTTTTCCTTTCTTTTCTGTTCTCTTATAAAAATTAAAATGAACTACTTCAACATAGGAATTTCAATGATAAGACATAAAATAACATCCCAACATCATAACCAACCCACACATATGCATACTCCCACACTTAGAATTTTTATACATCTATAAACTCAAAAATCAACAAATGTTCCATTGGCTTCAAGGCTTGGGAAGGACATTTGGTTAGGTTAAAGCATGTAATGTGGTTAATACAGAAAGAAAAGGAATATAAAGCTCAAGAGGGCTTATCGAAAAGGAAAATCATATAATGGGTAGGTTATTTGGCTAATGTAGTTTAGAAAAGCAAAGTATGCCTAATCATATCCATGTTAATGCATGCGATAAAAATGTGGTCTCAAATAGAAATTCAAGGCAAAATTAGAATGTGCATGTCATGAAGGTCATACATTATTAAAAGACAATGAGACTGATATGAATATGTCAGTCTAATAAGGCTCTCACAAGCATTGTTTACCACTGATCACTACTCTTCTAAAGATAATGAACATCGATCAATCACAAGAATAAAGGTACACGCTAAAGTTGCTATGAAATTCTCTAGTCAATTCACACTCTAATCATGACTATATAATACTAGAAGCAATAGAATAATGAGAAAATGTTTGTTTTTTTGTTTTATTCTTTCTCTCATTTTGATTGAAAACTTAAAACAAGTAAAAATAAATAAATTCAAAAATACACATGCATATAAAAACTAATAGGAAAAAGTAAAGGAAAAGAAATTTACTTCCCTTGGGTTACCTCCAAAGAAGCACCTTTGTTTAGGTTTGCTGACTCGACTCCTTCTTCTAATCATGTGACAAAATTGTGATCTTCAGGTATTACAGTTGGTAACATCCCGTTATCCCATGTTAAGGGTTAAGACCCTAAAATATTGTGCATAAGATATTACTGAGAGTTTAGAAAGTGCATTTCATGCACATGTGTAATATGACATACACACACATATGTGAATATTAATTTTTGCACATTAAAATGATTATACATGCGTTCATTGACATTTCCAGGTATAATTGATTTATAAATGTGACTTTGTAATATGAATTGTGGTTCATATGTATTGAAAATTAAATTATTTTGTATAGGTATTGATTTAAAAATTTTGGTGAAATTTAGAAAATTCCTGAATTTTTGGGTAAATTTTGAACTAGGAAAAATGCCAAGTGGCAGGACAATTGATAAATGAAAGTAGAATTAAGAGTTAAATGACAGTACAAATTTTTATAAATGACATTTGTATTTAATGAAATATGTCATTGAAATTTGGAGACAATTAGAGTAGAAATTGGAGTTGATTGGACTAGTTAAATGAGAGAACCTAGTTTAAATCTATAGGGATTAGACATGTGGCAA
>JAOQMS010042795.1:0-13013 GCA_027563885.1 Erythroxylum longipes
GAGCTTGCTTTAGGCCATATAGTGATTTTTCTAGCAAGCACACATGATCTGGTTTCTGCTTATCTATGAAGCCAATTGGTTGCTTCATATAGATAGTTTCTTCTAGTCTTCTATATAGGAAGGTTGTCTTTACATCTATCTGATGTATTTCCAAATCATTCAATGTTGCTAGGGTCTCCATGGGCCACCAATGGCTGGGCCGCCCACGGGCCATTTCGACCCGCATTGGGCCATGGGCCAGGCCCGCTTGACTTTTTTTTTCAACGGGCCATCACCAGACCTGGCCCAGCCTGGCCTGTTGACACCCTTAAGTATAGAGCTGGGCAAAGTAAGCCCTGGGGAGGATACGCAGCTGCTCAAGATCCGAAATGAGGGTTCCATGATGGTCCTTGAGGCTCGCCACCCGCAACTTTTTTCTCTTAGCAAGGGTGACAGTGTGGTAGTACTTGGTATTACGATCCCCTTTGGAGATCCATTCACAGCGAGCTTTCTGATGCCAATAAAGCTCCTCTTAACCCAGAACCTGAAACAGATCCTTACTAAGTTGATCTTCCAACTCTTACAGATAGTCGAAGTTGTGATCTTGCATGTTTCGCTGTATGCCTTCCAGCCGGGCAATTATTCTTCTTTTCCTAGCAAAGAGGTTGCCGACTACAGACTTTTGCTAATGCTGCAGATGGTGGGAGAGTGTGGTTAAGGCCTTGCTCACTGTCTCTACATTGGGGTGCCAATGTGCAACGACCACCTCATCAAAACCCCCATGGGTAGTCCATGCATTTTGAAATCGGAACGCGGAGAGGGCTAGCTGCCTGGATTATGGGCAAAATAATGAGACTAGCATAGGCCTATGGTTCGAGCCTAGGAAGGAAAGATGTCGGTTCACTGTGTGTGGGAATGCCTCTAGCCAGGTCGTAGAACCAAACACTCTGTCCAATCTAGCCTGAACCGGGCCTCTTCGCACGTATATTTTGAGCCAGCGTACCCCAGGTCGTGGAGGCCACATCCATTCACCCAATCCCGAAAATGTTGGGATACTATCCGAGTGGCAACGACTCCACCCCTTTTATCCGAGATTTCTAACTTAGCATTAAAATCTCCACCAATAATCCAGGGTCAAGCCCTGGTGTTACCTATCTACCTGAGTAAAGGCCAGAGTAAGTTTTGGGTGGGTAATTGAGGGCTAGCGTAAACAACAGTAAAATCAAAACTATAGTGCCCAAATTTGGCTATAGTATGAATAAATTGGCGATGGGCTATGGCTACAGAAATCTTAAAAGGTTTGGACCATAGTAACCATATCCCACCCGAGAAACCTATGGCTTCGACCCAGAAAGAATAATCAAACCCCAAACGGTTGGCTACTAAGTCCGCCTTTGTCCCACTGATACGAGGTTCCAAAAGCGCCAAAACACCCAGTTTATAATGACTAATGTGATTACGCAATATAGTCCAGAACTCAGAGCCTCCTGCCCCTTGGCAGTTCCAAATTAGGATCGACATAAAAATAAAAAGGAGGGTTAAGAAAAACAAACCCTAAGCCGACTGTGGGCTCACACCTCTGAATATCGCGTCTGGGGGCCCGAAGCCTGGAGGCTGTTGGTTTGGGACCTTGTCGAGGTCCTGGTCATTAGGGTGAGTCAGCATCCTTGTTGGCCCAGCAGTTGGGTCTAGGGATTCGGCCGGGAGGGCTGGGGTTCCCCCAAGGGACCGATCGTCGAGCATGGGTCCCTCTACCCTCGTTAGTAGCTAGGCATGGTCCGCTGGGTCTGACCTGCTTGCTGCGACAGTTTGACTATCACAGAGCATTTCTGTGTGAGAAGAAATTTCAACTACAATGTGGTGGACCGTGTCGGTTGGCTGGAGTTGGACTGGAGGGAAAGTGACTGGGCGTTGAGTAGTTAGGTCTAAGGCCATTGGGATGGCTCCCTGTTCCTCCAGATTGGGTCCACTGTTCTTGCCTTTTAAGCCCACCCGCATGGGCCTTCGGGGCCCAGTCTGGCTAGCTCCCGCCTGCCGCTTCCTCGCATGGTCAGTTGCACCATCCAGTTTAAACCGTTGGCAAATTCCAGCCTCTAGAGATCTAGCCGTCACCCCTGACATGCCCATGTTGTCGTCGCCCAGTACTCCTGCTTCTGTCAGAATGGAGAAGCGTGACCCTACCTTCCTAGCTTCTTGCCGTTGAGGAGTAGCTACGCCCCCGACCTGACTAGGCGTTCTCGTTGCAGCACCCTTCCATTGGACTTGGGTCCAAGGGCCATAGACGGTGGGCATTTCGGTGGCGTGCGACTATGGTGAAGCTTCGACCATGACCGACCGGCCTACTGCGACATTCTCCGCATTGGTGGTCAGAGTAACTGCGGTGGCTGGAATACTTGGTTTCGTCGGGCATCCATTAGCGTCGTGACCCACGGTCCCATATGAGAAGCAGAGTTTGAGTAAACCCTCGTATGTTACCAGCAGGGTTTTGCCGTCGAGTTTGACACTGAACTGGACCTGGGCTTGCAAGTCGAGCTCAATGGCCACCCTCGCAAATTTTCCTCTCTGCGAGTGTCGGGTGGTGGTGTCAATCTTCACCGTTTTTCCCACCAAGTTCCCTAACGCTGTGAGTATCATGGGATGATAACGAGCGATGGATAATTCTGGGAACCTGATCCATACGACGGCATGGCTGACGACTCCCTGCGACGGCCTGAATTGCAGTGACTAGCGTTGCATCGTCAGGACTTGACCAAAAATGACCTAGGGGCCATCCGTAAGGGCGTGATAGAAATCATCGGCTTCAAGGAATTTAACAAGGAAAAAATCATTCTCAAGGTCGACGATCTTTATGGTACCACGCGGTTTCCATAAGGTCTTCAACCATGAACGGAGAATTCGATATCCAATGCAACGACCCAGCAGTTTTATAACCACCGCGTTATCCCATTGCTGGTCCAATTTATCCTTGAACCACTGGGACAGTGTGAGACCCCCGTCGGCCTCCTCAGTTAGATGCAGGATGTCGCCATCCTCAAGCTCGACGGTTTCGTCATCAGGCCATTCATCCTTGACGTCGGGACAGCCCTCGCCTGCATTGCCCTGCACAGCTGCACTATAAGACAGGGTAGGTCGTGGTGGTGGCTCCCCCTCGCTCGTTCGGCTACGTTTAGCTTGTTGTCCCTTTGATTCGAGGGGCTCCATTGATCAGGACGATCGCTCAGTAGAGATCACAAACAACGAACTGAACGCACGGTGTAATTTGCAAACTCGTTACCTTTTCTCTCTCTACATTTCTCTCTCTACAAAAAATTCAAACCGCCCTCTTTCGATCCTTAAATTTTTAACGCTGAACTGAAAGATTAGTAAACCTTGCGAGTTATCTTCTTTTTAAGTCACCAATAGAGTTAGGGTTTGACTTTTACAAGCAATCTAAATCAAACTTGTAATAAAATAATCCACCTCATTTAATAGTCCAAAAATTAAAGAGATGAATTTTAAATATAAAGCTGAGTTAAAATTATATATAATACTAAAAAATTTATTTATGTGAATTTATCGAAAATAATTTTTCTACTAATTAAAAGTAAAGTTATGTATTTCTAAGTCGACGAAGACTTCACATCTTAACGAGACTTCAATTGAAATGTTAATGTTGTATTACAATAATTCAATAAAAGTTTTATTGATATACAGGGTTAGAAGAGATATAGAAATACACAACCTAAGTAGTATAAATGTTGTTTCTAATAAACATACATTAAAAGATACATATCCATATTAAAATAATAAAATTATAATAATTAAAAATAAAATAGACATAAAAATAATATAAATAAATAAATAATAAAAATAAGAACTAAAACAAATAATTTAATAAATATAAAATAAAATAAAGGATAAAATAAATAAATAAGCATGCAAATAAAAAAGGAGACAAGTAAATAAAACAAAAGAATTCTCTTTTTTTTTTGTTTACAAGGGAAGCTAAAACATTAAGAATCTAAAAACAGAGGCACTGGGCCGAGTACGCCTAAGCGGAGTCCGCGAGGATGGCGCGCCCCAGACGAATCATGGATTAAGGCTTCGTGAATAAGCGACGGCGGATCCCGTAAGTACTGAAGCCCTGGACTGGAGGCAGCTGCTAATGAGGCTAGTAGATTAGCACACTGGTTACCCTCGCGGTGGATATGCTAGAAATGGACCTCCCACGGGCGATGGAACAACTCTCGAATACCTGTCAACAAAAGAGAGATGTCAGTTAGGCTGTCAGTGAAAGGGGAGAGGATGTTGATTACCTCCAGCGAGTCCACTTCGACAACCACTTGGCGATAGCCGCTATCCCACGCCAAACTGAGCCCAGCGTGAACCCCCCAGAATTTAGCCTCCAGGGGTGTACCCCGACCAATATTATGGAGAAAGCCTCCACACCAAAGGCAGAGGCTATTTCTCAAAAGTCCCCCAGCTGCGATCCGGAGGGACCCAGCGCTGGCAATGCCATCCGTGTTCAGCTTGACCCATCCCTCGCGGGGTTTAGCCCAGCCCACCAGGGTACCCCGTGGAAGACTTGGGTCTGGAAAAACACGGTTAACCATCGAATGAGCTCTGAAAATCCAAACGCTATAATCCAGGACAATGCGCAAGCTGTCAGGCGGCCAATTAAAATCAAGGTCGAAGATGCTCGCGTTCCGCCACTTCCAAATGAACCAGCAGGCAACTCCAAAGATGAGAGCCCAGTCAAGTTGATGGAACTGGAGGTGCTTACCGAGGTGGTAGCCAAGCCATCCCTCCTCATGAAGATTGAAAAAAATCCCGGGCGAGAAGGTGAGGAGGGAATTGATGCCAGATGGAGGTCACTCTGAGGCAATCCCGAAGGGCGTGCAGGATAGTCTCCTCCTGCCCACAAAAGTGACAATTGCTATCCGGAGTAAGCGAGCGTTTAACCCGCTGCTAGTTCGTTAATAATTTCTTTTTAGCCAAAAGCCAGAGGAAGGCCCGAATTCGCTGAGGACCGGGCCATTTTCAGATGACCTCCCAAAGCCGGCTGAACTCAGTCATATTGGATTGGGCGATAATGTCATAGGCGGAGGCGACGGTGAAATCACCGGGGTAAGTGGGGTCCCAGACCAAGTGGTCAACGCCCCTACCATTTCTCAGCGGGCATATAGAAGCAATCATCAAACAAACAGTAGAGGGGAGGTAATGTTGGAATCGATGCCATTGCCACTCACTAACCTCATTCAGGTATTCAGCCATGGTAGCTGTAAGGTCACTAGCCGGCACCTCAGTTGTGGCCACTAAGTGCAGTGGGCCCAAGTCTTTAACCCAGTTGTCTAGCCAGAAGAGAATCCGTCCCCCGTCCTCGAGCTACCAAGACGCCCCTTGCTGCACTACAGGCCACGTCGCAGCTATCCCCCGCCAAGTCGAGGAGGCTTTTGGACGGTCCAACTTCAGAGGGATATGAGTAACATCCAGTCGATACTTGGCTCGGAGGATCTGGACCCACAGAGCGTTAGGTTTGGTAAGGAGAGCCCAGCCGAGCTTAGCCAGGGACGCATCATTGGAAGGTCGAATCCGCTTGATGCCCAGTCCCCTGGCTTTTTTGGGTTTACACACTGTGGTCCAATGTACTAGATGGACTTTCTGCTGACTGTCATGGGCTCCCCAGATGAAGTTCCTCATCAATTTTTCCAGTCCATCGCAAAGCTGGCGAGGCAGCCGGACCATCTGCATAGTGTAGATGGGAAGAGCAGCAATGACTGATTGGGTTAAGGTAACCCGATCGGCCAAAGTTAACATTCAAGCTTTCCATCCCAAGAGTTTTTTCTGAGCTTTATCGAGGATATACTGATACGTATGGCGGGAAGAACTCTCATGGATCAAAGGAACCCCCAGGAATTTGCCAAGATTAGTCGTACTTTGGACATTTAAAGCTTGGCTAATCCGTCGGGCGGTAGCTCTGCGAACATTCTTGGAGAAGAACAGCCGAGTTTTAGCTTTGTTAATGCTCTGGCCCAAGGCCGCGCAGAAGAGGTCAAGGGTGCTGTCTAGAATCTGGGCTTGCGAAACAGTGGCTTCAGCAAACAGGACTAGATCATTCGCAAAGAATAAATGCGAGAGCGGGGGTCCTGGTCTACTGAACTTGAGCAGGAGCTAGTGACCTTGGCCCACTGCCCGCTGGATAAGATGCCCTAATCGTTCCATGCACAAAACAAAAAGGTACGGTGATAACGGGTCCCCTTGATGGATACCGCGAGAGGGAGAAAAGGGAGCAGATAAAGTCCCTTGCAAGTTAACTTGCATGGTAACAGTTGTTACACACTGCACGATTACTGAAATGAGGGTACTCGGGAGCCTATATCGACAAGGGTGTCCTGGATGAAGTCCCACCGAAGGCGATCATAAGCCTTTTCGAGGTCGACTTTGAGGGCAAAGTATCCTGTCTTGCCCTGCTTGTTCCGCATCATGTGTACTGCTTCCAGTGCGATGATAATGTTATTAGTAATATGCCGACCAGGAATAAAACTACACTGGTTATCCGCCACGAGTTACCCAAGGTGGCTTTTCAACCTATTAACCACGATTTTGGTAATAATCTTATAGAGCACCGTGCAAAAGCTAATAGGCCAGAATTAAGCAATATGGGTAGGGTTTGCGATTTTTTATAATAATACCAGGATGGTGTGATTGATGTCCTCTTCCCACTTCTCTAGACAGAAAATAGCTTGGATAAACTCCACCACAGTCAGGCCGGTATTGGCCCACTAAGACTGGTAGAAGAGTGCATTAAACCCATCCACTCTCGAGGCTTTATGGGGATTCATAGAGAAGACAACCCGCCGAATTTCCAATGCATGGATGGAGGCCACTAACTCAAGGCACCCATCCTCCCGAAGGGGGGGAAGACGCCGTGAATGAGACTCGACTGACAAGGCGCCCCGGCAGTAGCGTACAGCCTGGCATAAAAGTTCATTGCTAAAGACCGCAGGAGCTCCGGATCGAAAATTAAAAGTCCCGCTTCGTCGTAGAGGCGGGCGATCTGTAATTTCCGTCATTTGGCCATAGTAAGGGTATGGTAAAATCGGGTATTCCGATCCCCCTTCAAGATCTAGTCACATTTGGCACGTTGGTGCCAAAAAAGTTCTTCTTCACACAGAACCTGCAAGAGGTCATTGCTTAGCTAGTCCTCTAAGGCTAATAATGAGGCGAGGGGGTCTGTGTGCATCGATCGCTGAATGCCCTCCAAACGGGTGAGGAGACGTTTTTTACAATGGAATATACGGCCAAAAATCTCCCAATTCCAGGACGTCAAGTGGGTGGCCAGCTTGTCGAGGGAGGTCCTGAACGTCCCCTCATCGGGGTGCCAATGGGCCGCAACCATATCAGCAAAACCGATATGAGAGAGCCATACGTTCTGGAAACGAAAAGCAGGGGGGGACCCGTTCGATGAGGGGCCAGTGAGTTGGATCAGGAGGGGCCGATGATCGGATCCAAGGAAGGGGAGGTGGTGGATGACTGTCTGAGGGAAACTCTTTAGCCAAGACGAGGATCCGAAAGCTCTATCCAGCCGTGCTTGGATGATGCCTCGCCTCCACGTAAATTTCGAGCCAATGAAACCCAAGTCGTGGAGGCCACAATCATTAACCCAATTCTGGAACAGAGGGTTGGCGACCCGTGCAGACGTGGCTCCCCCCCTCTTATCCGACTCGGTCAATTTAGCATTGAAGTCCCTGCCTACTAGCCATGGCCTGGGAAGAGAATGCCCTAGCCAGTGGAGGAGGGGCCAGAGTTTCTTTTGTGTAACGTTTTGGGGACTCGCATAAATGGCCTTGAAAGCAAAGGACTGACCGTTAACCTGAACTTGCGTGTGAATGAATTGACGATGGGCAAACACAACCGAGACGTCAATGTCATGCTTCCAAAGCCACCAGATGCCTCCAGAAAAGCCTTCGGCTTCGACCCGAAAGGAGAAGTCAAAGCTCAGAGTTTGAATAATTTTCTTCGCTCGAGTCCCACTGATGCAGGGTTCAACAAAAACGAGGATCCTCGGTTTAAACGTACGGGAATAATGTCGAATAATGGCCTACAAGCGGGAGCCCCCCGCGCCTTGACAATTCCATATCAGGATCGACATCATGATTTAATGGAAGTGGTCGGGCCCCCGGACCTCTGGGTGTAAATCAATCGTCACAGGAATAGGGTCCGTGTCCCCACTAGCCAGTATTTCCATCTCGGTTGCTAGACTACAGTCCAATTCCTGGTCTTCCACAGCAATGTCAGGAGGGTCAGGGGGAGGAAGCATATCCACTTCCACACCAACCCGTGGGAGACCCCCTAGTGAGTCGGGTTCATCTGACATAGGGTGACTTTCCACAATAGCCAGGCCAGTGTCTGCTAAAACTTGACAATCAAAAATCATCTCAGAATGGGAAGCAATATTAATAGCAAGATGAGTGTCCGTTACCGTGTAAGCGAGCTGGATTGGCGGGAGATCGGATGGGCCCGCCTCATGAGAGTCACCTGCAAAATCACCAGTACAAGTGGACTGCTGAGAAGAAAGCTTGGACTTACCTTCGGGTCCTGCCCACGCGCCCGACTGGGAGCCTGCAGGGGAGGATTTGGGCTGCGCGCATCTAGGATTGGCAAGCTCGCCCGGCTGAATCCGAAAGCCCACGCCCGAAGGAGATCTCGCCGCTGCTTCCGTCCTGTCCGAGCCGTCCAATGCCAGACGTGACAGTGGAGAGTACATCGAGCCTCCTGCCTGCGACTGGGATGTGCTGGAGCAGGGCTGGTCTTGTCTCTGCAACTAGTTTCTGCGTGGTTTCCGTTGCACAGCTTGCCACTGTTCAGAGCCGTTGGAGTTAGCAGCTGCTGGGCGGGGGAGGCCTTCGATACGTGGAGTAGTCGAGCCAGTAGCGCCATCATCACGTCCGGGGTTCTCCTGCACTGCGTCCGGTGCCGGCGGTTGGCGCTTCGGGCAAGTGCTGGGGACATGCCCGACCATACCACATGTGGAACAGAGGTTGGGGAGTCCTTCATATTCGGCCCGGTATGTTGCCCCATCGAGCTCCACCGTCTGCCAAAGAGGTGCGTTGAGATCTAGATCGACTGCAATCCGAGCGAAGCGCCCTCGCTACGTGAGCAATGTGGTGTCATCGATCTTCAGTGTTGTGCCCACCATGTTTCCCAGGGCACTTAAAATCTTCGGATGATAGCGGGCGAGGGGAAGGTCCGGGATCTGAATCCAGACGACCGCCTGCGTGATGCGATCGTGGGAGGGGCGAAATTCTGGGCACCATTTTTGCACTGAGAGTGCATGACCAAAAATGCTCCAGGGGCCGTCGGTTAAAGCGTGAAGTAAATCGCCCTCCTCAACAAACTTCACCAGGAAAAAATCACAGTCCAAGTCAATGATGTTCACCGACCCTTTAGGACGCCACAGGGAGTGCAGACGAGAGCAGTAGACTCGATAGCCTATCCAACGTCCAATGAGCTTCACAATCCCGGCTCTATCCCATTGCTGGTCAAGCTTGTCGCAGAAGGAAGACGATAGGAACACACCGCCCCCGACTTCCTGGATTATGTCGCCATCGACCACCTCAATGTGGTCTTCTTTGGGGCAGGCTAGAGCCTCGGAGGTAGCGTCCCCCGACGGTGGCCCTGCAACAGCCGCACTGTATGTGAGCTTGGGGCTAGTAGCATGCTCCTCGTCTCGTTTCCATATATGCCCCTTCTTGGGGGGGTGCCCCTCCGGCTCGGGAGTGGCTATGCAGCGCCTTGCTCAGTGGAGAAGGTAGCAAGAACGTGACCGTGTTCATAGTTAAAAAGTACCTGATCGTAAAGCTTGATCGTACCAATGATACAAAGAAAGTGTTCGCATCAAAAGAATTCTCTTATTAATTATGCATTGCTTGTACATGAAAATGTGAACGAACATCTACAAATTAATCTTATTATGTCTTGATATGGGCCAGATCAGCTTTGGGCCTTCTTTAACCTAAGTCCAATATGAACATTCACATAAAAGACTCGACTCGATTCAAGATTCAAATAAAATTGGAATTTGCAGCTCGATCTAAAGCATAATCAAATTTAGGCTACCCAAAGTTCGATTGCCTTTAAGTTAAGTTTGATTATTTTTTAAAATTTAATCAAGTGTTATTTTAGAAAAAAACATTAAAATCACATCGTTTCACCAAGATATAATTGATATAGTCAGATTTTTAAGTGTTAGTGGATTATTAGGAATAAGTTCAAGTTGGATCCGAAACTCAAAAATTAAAAAAAGAACATAGTCCAGTTCAAAATCTAATCAAGGAAGTTGAACTTATTAATTTTAGATTAAGCAAGATTAGATTTTATTAAATTTGAACACAAATATCTTTATCTACAACTTATCATCATACTATACTTAAGTTTTAGCTACATATATTTTCTTACCTTCTCACTATTAATTGGTTGGATACAAAATTAAATATTCAAGCCCAAATCAATTTTTTAAAATTATCTTTTGTTGTTTCTAAGCATCGATCACCACATAGAAAAATCTCTACTACGTACGTGACTCTATTAATAGTAAATACCCTACAAAATACTTTTAAATAACATGAAAGGAATCCAACAAGTAATTAAACTGAGTCGGTCGATTGTCTTCTTCGATACCTACATCTCATTATTTGTAGAGATGTTTTATTTAGTAGAGAAATTGTTTCATTTCTTATAGCCATCAACTCTTTCATGTCTTCTTCTCAATGCATATCTGGTCAATAAGCTTGCTTAACGAGAGCCATGACCAACCAATCTCCTCCTCCATAGCTTTCTTAGCCATTTCTGCAACTTCCTTAACCTTCTTTCTTACCTCCTTACCCTTCTCTCCTTCCATTAGCTCTCTCACCATTTTCTTCAATCCCTCACTTTTCACATACCCTTTCACAGAACCATTGCATGTCTCTACTCTTAGCCCAACTTTGATCTCCTCCACCACCATTCTCGCATTCAATGGCTGGTCCGCCATCATCGGCCATGCAAGGATTGGCACTCCTGCACATATGCTCTCCAACACCGAGTTCCATCCACAGTGACTCAAGAACCCTTTAACACACTCATGCTTCAGTATCTCCCTCTGATCAACCCAGTCTCGTACTACTCTTCCTCTTTCTTTGACCCTCTCTTCGAAACCATCTCCCAATTCTGATGTATCTTTTCTAATAACCCACAAGAAGTTCACCTCAGACTCCTCCAAACAAGTTGCTATATCTCGGAGCTGTTCGGTTGAGAGCTCTGCCTGAGACCCGAAAGCTATGTACAGGACTGAGCTTCCTTGCTCAAGCTTTTGGTCTAGCCACTGAATCCAAGCTGTTTTCTTTCGTGATTGGTCGAGTCTTGGTGTTGACTCAGCAAGGCATAGTGGTCCAACATTCCAATACTTTGAATTTCTATCCCTGTTGATGTAATCGGCAAAAGTAGGCTCAAGCTCGTAGAAGCTATTGACGAGTGTACCGAAACTTTGAACAGCTGCTACAACCGAGTCCATCACAAACTCAATGAGAATACCTTTGGTATTAGGGTCTGCGAAAACTGGATCAAAATCATTTTTAGTGATCTTAATCCATGGAAATTCGGGGACAGTGATAGGCTCATCGTCAGACTCAGGCCCGAGCAAAAGCCTTCCCTCCCTCGCAGCTTTTGAAACGGACGACGCATAATTGGACATACCAAAATATACCAATCTCGGGAAACCAAACTTGTTTGCAGACTCAAGAGTCCACCAGAGAAAACCATCGGAGACCATGAAGTTCACAGGCTCTATAGTTGCAACCACACGTTCAAATTCCGGTTGCATAGCCTTGGTGGACCGAGCAAATTCCGGGAACAGCGACATTGAAGGCAACTTGTCCGTGCTTTCAACCCCAGAAGGAATTCCAGGGATGTTCTGAGGGAAAGGTAGCTCAACGATAGAGACAGTGGTGTCTTCAAGAGACTTGGCGACAAAGGGTCGGTTCCCTGGAGTTGTGATGACGGTGATAGAGAAACGGCGGCACAGGAGGAGACGGGCAAGTTGGAGAAGAGGAATGAGGTGGCCTTTGGCCATGAAAGGGAATAGAAGTGCATGGTAGTGTGACTCGTGATCACAGGAGTTGGATCCCATCTTTGGAATTGCGCTTCAAGCTTTACCAGCTCTAAAAAGACAGCTTGCGAAGTTTGCGGAGAACAAAATAACATATAGAGAGAGAGTTTGTATCCATTTGCGTGACTTTGAATTAACGACGGTCATGTCACGAGCACTCAACTTGGTTGGTCGTCTCTTACGTTTGGGCCGGCTTGTGGTCGTCACCTCCACGGAACTTTCATGTCCGTTTCTGATTATGACACGCAGACTATTGTATCTTACGGATGCCTATTCGCGATACCGATTTTGATTCTCTTAAATTAATAAAATTTTTAAAATTTTATTAATTTAAATTAAAATTTAGTGTTTTGAATAATATAAATCATAATAAATATTAAGATTACTAAAATAATAAAATTCGTTTTTAAGTTTAAAACATAAAGAAGTGATGGAAATTTTAATAAATAATTAATTGTATTTATACTACACGTCAAAAAACAAAAATTTCGTGGGTCATACAAATATCAAGAAAATCCGAGGAAATATGTCAGAATACGCATTGTTATACTAGACCAGACTTGATATTAGATTGAATTTTAGTACGATACTATATTGGTATCGGTTAATACCAGATATTATTTCAGATAATTTTTTAAATTTATGAAATAGTCCTTAAAGTTTTTAAAAATTACAAAATAGTCCATTGTCATATTCTACAGTTGTATTGTATATTTTTAATCATGTCTCTAAATATCAAAATAATAAATAATAATCACAATTAATATTAAATAACAATAATTTTTATATATTTCACTTATACATAATAACCACAATTTATATGAAAATAAGACAATCATTATCATACAAATATAAAATTAAGAACAATATAAAGTATTTAAAATATTATAATTTCAATTTTCATTATATA
>JAOQMS010042796.1:0-13012 GCA_027563885.1 Erythroxylum longipes
ATTGTACAAAGAGTGATAAGTGTGAATGTGTTTTGTCTATTTTAGAGGAGCACGTCGGACGACAATCAGACATTGTCGGACCGTACAGGCGATAGCTTCTGGGAGCATACTGTGAGTCAACCTAGATGGACTCCTAAGATTAATTGATTGTATGTATTTAATTTGTTAACTTCCAATATCATTAAACTGTATGTGTGTGCTAGTTATGAATTCCGGACCTGAGGTCCGAGTAGTTTGATAGTTGGACATGTATTGGAAGTGTTTGATTTGATATTTGATATGAATCTCTGAATGATATGTGATTCTCAACAATAGTTGAATGCAAGACTGAGGTCCGATGACTATGAGACCATTGTCTGAACATTTGGATGAGAAATTATGTGTGATCTATTCGGTGTTTGATTTGATATTCTGGTATGAACTTCTGAATGCTATTTGATTCTCAACGATAGCTGAATGTCGGACTGAGGTTTAATGATTATGAGACTATCATCTGAATATTTGTGTGAGATTGTGTGTGTAATCTGTTCGGATTTGATGCATTTCATAAAATGCATGCTCAGATAAAGGAGTTGTGACTTGAGAAGCCAGTTAGAAGTGCTTCCACGTAAAGCTTTGCTCCGTGATAAATCTGTTCTGCACGTCGAGGTATGCTCCATGAATATCTGATTGAGCCTTACGGCCAAAACATTTGTATCTGTCTGTGAAAGGCTCTCAGTCACAACAATAAGAACGAGTGCGAGTCTCATGCATGTCCTATGAAATTAAGTGCGCAAAGTCTGAATGCTATGCAAGTTGAATGAATGATCGTCTGTTATGCCATAGATGCTTATCTGATTGAATGAAAGGATATGCGTCCCATGCATGTCCCATGCAAGTACGTGTGTACTATTTGAACGATATGCAAACTGAATTAGCTAATCTTTTTTTATGCTTATTCCTGAATCTATGCTCACCTGATTTGATGAATAAATGTGTTATCTCTGCATGATCCGGTGAATCCATCAATGATGGTTCACTCACTGAGTTCGCAAAACTCACCCAAATTTGAAATTATTTTTCAGGATCAGAAGAATACTCCGTTAGGCTAAAGGGAGTATACCTACAGCATACAAGTGAAGGGTAGAGGTTGGGATCAGTTCGCGTCTGTATTGCATTTTCTGAACTTGTATTGCATTATGTAATTCGGAACTTCTTGTATACTTAACGTTGTATGTTTCATCAATAAATGAAGTGAACGTTTTGTTTATCAGTGAATGAAATAACTGTTTGAACGATAAGTATACTGGTTAAAGCCATGTGTAAGTTAGTTTCGTTATTGCTCTAACATACCATTATCGTAGGTTATGTGCCTAAAAGCTTAGGTACGTGCCCTATGGTAGTGGGATGTTACATTTACTCCCAATCTCATAACTATTATACTCTTTGGCATATTTTGCTTTAACTTCATATTTACACACAACCTTGCATATCCAACCCTTTTCCTTTTTACAGTGTTATCATCCATACAAAGAGCAATTCTCAAGTAGCTAGCTATCATGTTAAGGCCATTGGTAGTCCAGTATTTAAGTGAAACATTGTATAGATGCACCCATATAGGAACAACTTGGTTTTTGACAGAATTTGCTTGAAACCCTGGTCTTTATGGTTGAAGAAATAAATGTTGGTTCAAGATATGCCAGGGGCCCTCCTTCACAACTTTCATTGCTAAATTTTTAGAGGTAAAGGTAAAAAACAACATATTTTCCTCAACTATGAGTACTTCAAATAAACCTTTATTCTTCCATGTTGTTTAGGCCCATTTTTTAATAACTAGAAGTGTAGGTCTCCTTTCCTAGAAGAAGCCAATCAAGAAATCCTCCCAAGTTTTTGCACCGGATTAGAGAAAATCCAATTCAGGGAAACCAATAATCTATCATTGTTTCGAAAGGCAATAATGTAAGGTACAATCTTGACCTTCTCTTATTACTTTTTTCTATATTTTCTTAACTTCTTGTTGTTGCTGAGCAGGAGCATCCTTAGGAACATCTATAAACAAAAAAGTGTAAAGGGCGAATAATTTTGCATTAAAGCTATTGAAAATTGAAGGCATCAATCAATTTAAGAAATTGAAAAGCTATAGATTAGCTATATTGACGTATAACTCAAGTAGTTCTTTTAAATCAAATATATAAGAGAATTATTTGATTCCATATGTTTAAATGTTGATAAAAGAGGTCAATTACTTAGAATGCTATAATATATGTTTATAGTTATTACTTGAAGGACAAATATAGAAGGTAATTGACATCAATCATCGGTTTAGATGCGAATAAAAATATGTAATTGACCATTCATTTTTGTTTTAACTTGTTTTGGAGTTTGTGAATTGGGAGATTTTGTGCTCTCACCCATACTTCTCTATTGTTATAAAAATGTAAATTATATTTAAATTTTTACTTTTTTTTGAAAAATTTGCTTGATTTTATAATATTAACCAAATTATTAAAATTAATAATAAAATATTCAAAAGTTTAATTTATTACAAAATTAATTCGTCAATAATCTTCTAATTAGTAGTATAGATATTACACATCAAATCAATAAGAATTATAGATCCATCGAATCTATTCAATTTCGACTTTGACCATTGTTAAAGTCATAATGTAAAGCCCATTCATTAATCATAAAACAAACCCAGTAGCCCAACCCACAAAACCATTAAAATGAGTCATCAACTAGAGAAAAGTTAGAGAAACACCAATGAAGTCCTCCTCTTCTTCACTTTTCTCTCTACCATTCCAGCTAGTGAGTGTGTCAATATGCACCACTTTGCTCTGCATGTAACACTTTTTTATAGGTTCCCTCATTTTGTTTGTTTTGTAGAAAATTTGGAGGAAGTCGTGGAGATTAACAACTCCAAAATTCCTCACATTTAGGTAAATTTTCAGCTGCAATTTTGTGGCTTTTTGTGACTTTTGATCATTCTACACTAAATTATAGACGATTTGCATGTTGTGGTTGATTGAGACAATAATTGAAGTTGCATAAAGGGATAAAATGAAGAAAATGTGGCAGAAAAATGATAAAAGATGAGGAGATGGGAGAAGTGGAGAGGTGAAGATGATGACATAGTTTTGAAAATTTAAATTGCATGTAGGGGCAGAATAGGAAATGCAAAAAGTGAAGGGTAAATATAGAATTTACTTGTATGAAGGGCATTTTTGGTATTTATTGAAATGAATAGGGTAAAATGGGATTTTAATTAGTTAGGGGTATTTTAGTAATTATGGTGGTTAGGTTAGTAAGGATATTATTTTTATAATTAAGAATAAATTAAAAAGGATAATGTTGGATTATTAAGTGTAATTGGGTTAGAAATTTTTGTAAATTAGTTTAATAAAATCTTGTAAATTTTAAGTCTGATGGTTAGAATAAGGAGTAAATTGGATTATAAATTAGTTGAGTCTTAAACCGAGGTGAGGATAACCTTGGACTTTACTCTTAAAATAGAGTACCATTTTGTTATTAATAATTTATAATTTGAATTAGTCATTAATTTAATTAATGATTAATTATTACATACATGAATTATATTTACTTTAATTATCAAATAATTAATTTAGTATAAGATATTTCACTTTTATATTTGTTACCTTTTCTGAGGTGTATTGTTTGTTAAGTTGACGAGAAATGTGTTAATTAAATAGAGACTGGCGGATACTAAGTTTTGAATAATTGGTGAAAATCAAGAATCGGTGGCTTGCCTAAGATAGGCTACATTTGACGGTCATAGATTGATAAGTTGTTTAGAGATGAGCAAGTCCATGGAGTAGATATCAGAGCATCCTGAGTCTCGGGGATGTCCTGTGTCAATGACTAGGTACCGAAGTAGTACCAGGATATCCTAAGTCCCCAGGATATCTTGTGTCGATGGTTAAGCACTGGAGTAGTACCGAGATACCAAGAGAGATTGAAAAATTGAGGTACCTTGTGCTGATATTTATACATTTAATTTCGATTCCACTTAGTGAGACTTTATGATGAGTTGAGATGAGCTGGCATATTACTTTTGTAAAGTTGCTAGAATGTATATATTTTTTAATGTGATAAGTTGAGTAATTGTGTTGTATAGAATTTTTTGTATTTGACAAATAATCTTCTTTTTTGGAACTAATGAGGAATTTGATGATTAATGGTATGCTTTGAAAACTATTTGGTTAATTTTGGTTTAAGAATTTTTGGGAGCATCACATTAGATGGTATCGGAGCGGGTTTACGTTTCTAGGGACGTTTTGAGTGAAAAAAACTAATGATGTGTTCTTCTCTTATCTAAGATGGCTTCAAAACATGATAATGTTGGCCCTAAGTCACCTGGGGAATCAGAAAGTTTGATTCGTGCTCCAGATGTGTCAGATCAGGGGGATGCCTAAACGAATAGGGTATGAGGAGAGGTGCCAATCCCACCACAGATGATGCAGTTCTTTCAGATGATGTAAAAGGCTATTACTGCGGCTCCAACTGAGGTGATTCTGAGGTGGATTATAATTGTGAGCGAATTCGTAAGATGGGTACAATAGAGTTTCGAGGTATTACTGATCCTGAGGAGGCTGAGGTATGGTAGGAGAAAACAGAGATAATTTTAGATTGCTTTGAGTGTACCTTGGAAAGAAGGTTGCAATACATTGTTTCCTTATTCTAGGGCAATGCATTGACTTAGTGGAAGTCAGTGAAGAGACGACAAATGACTTGGAAGGAGTTCTAGAGAGAGTTTAGAGATAAATACATCCCACGAATATATTGGGATAAAAAAAGACGGAGTTCATGAGTTTGGTTCAGAAAAAGGAGATGTCAGTGGCTGATTATGAGACTCACTTTGGAGCCTTGTCTAAGTATGCATTGGAGGCTGTGGCAAAATCCCGAAGATAGATTTTAATGATTTGAGTAGGGACTAAGGACGGATATTCGTTTAGGTTTGGGGGTTGCTACTTCTGATTTTAAAAAGTTACTAGAGACTACACTAAGAGTGAAGGATGTAATAGAACAAGGTAAAAGGAGAAAAGATCTAAAGAGGCAATCAAAGAGTCATCAAGGAGAGGGGAGTCGATCTATTAAAAGGGGAGCTATTCATACTGTTACAGAGGGATCTAGGAGAGCGCCGATGGCACATCGAGCAGGAGTGGTAGTTTCTACCGATATGGTAGAGATCGAGGGACTAACAGGGATTCAGAACAACATAGCACTGCTGATGTATCATCAGTTGGATTCGATAGGAGGACTAGCTAGAGGTTCAGAGGATCTTTTGATAGAGGAGTTGGAGGATTTTAGAGTTATGCTACTTGCGGGAGATTTCACAGAGGACCATGCTGGGGACCTACTGGGATCAATCAGGCACGTTATATTTGTGGAGAGCGGGTTACTTACAGAGAAATTGTCTGACAGTAAGGAGGAGTTCAGGAGTGAGGGCAGAGGAGACAGTACGGGGTCAGAGTGGTGCCTTTGGTCTAGGCAGAGGTTCGAGTAGAACTAATAGCAGAGGTAGTGGTAGACTAGTTAAACGTGGACCAGCATTGGGTATAAGTACGGGTATTGTTGGGAATTCCTCAACTCATTATCAAACTCAGTCGAGGATATACCATATCACGAGGGAGGAGGCACCTGCAGCTAACGATGTCATTTTTGGTACAATTTTATTATTTGATGTCAAAGCTTATGTGTTAGTAGAGCTAGGATCTACACACTCTTTCATTTCTTTAGAGTTTGCCTTTAGAGTTCCGGGGGGAGGTTAGTCCTTTAGGATATGACCTAAGAGTATCGTTACTAGTAGGAGACTATGTAGTAGTAAATAGTGTAAAGAGGGAAGTGCCAGTGAGGATTGGTGAAGTGGAGCTATTAGCTGACTTGATAGTGATGGAATTAAGGGAGTTCGATGTGATTCTCAGGATGGATTGGTTGGCACAACGTCGAGTTGTAATAGATTGTTAGGAGAAGGAGGTGATGATAGAGTCTTCAGGTAACTCAAAAGTAATATTTGTGGGAGATCGCAGAGTAGTCCCAACATGTATGATCTCGGCCTCGATGAGTGTAAGGCATATCTATCTCATATTATAGATACGAGGGAGGTGACTCTTGGATTAAAGGATATTCCTATGGTGAGGGGAGTTTTGGATGTATTCTTAAATGATTTACTAGGTTTACCGCCTCAACGAGAGATATATTTCACCATTGAGACTATGCCTAGAATTACACCAATTTTTATTGCACCTTACAGGATGTCTACTATTGAGTTAAATGAGTTGAAAAGGCAATTAGAGGGGTTGTTGTAAAAGGGCTTTATTAGACCAAGCACATCACCCCGGGGAGCTCCTGTGTTGTTTGTAAAGAAAAAGGATGGTAGTATGAGACTATGCATGGATTATCGATAGGTAAACAGGATAAAAGTGAAGAACAAGTACCCGTTGCCGAGGATAGATAATCTTTTATATCAGTTGAGAGGAGTTATCATTTTTTCAAGATTGACTTGAGATCGAGATATTGGCAGTTGAGGATAGCTGAGTCAAGCATTCTTAAGACAATTTTTCATACTCGGTATAGCCATTATGAGTTCTTAGTGATGCCTTTCGGGTTGACTAATGCACTAGCTACCTTTATGACATTGATGAATAGGACTTTTCAGGAGTATTTAGATCAATTTGTGATAGTGTTCATTGATAATAATTGGTGTATTCGAGGAGAAAAGAGGAGCATAAGTGACATTTGAAGATTATGTTATAGATTCCGAAAGAGAGATAGTTGTATGCAAAGTTTAATAAGTGTGAGTTTTGGATTGAGCGGGAAATTTTTCTTGGATATGTGGTGTCTCGAGATGGAGTGATGCCTGATCCTGCTAAGGTAAAGGCAATTATAGACTGGGAACCGCTTAGAAATATATCAGAGGTAAGGAGTTTTCTAGGACTTGCTGGATATTATTGGAGATTTGTAGAAGGATTTTTGATAATAACTAACCCGTTAACCAAACTACTAAAGAAAGAAGTTCAGATTGAGTGGACCCATAAGTGTTATAAGAGTTTTGAGGAGCTTAATCAGAGATTAACTTCTAGCCCAATTTTGGTGTTACCATTGGGTGGTAGAGGTTTTAAGGTATATACTGATGTTTCGAGGATAGCTTTGGGGTGTGTATTAATGCAGTATGGAAAGGTAATAGCTTATGCCCCTCTTCAGTTGAGATCGTATAAGTTAAATTATCCCACTCATGATCTAGAGTTAGCGGCAATTGTCCATGCTCTTAAGAATTGGAGACATTATTTGTATGGGGAGACATTTCGAATCCTTACATATCACAAGATCGTTAAGTATATATTAACTTAGAAAGAGTTAAACTTAAGGCAGAGAAGATGGATTGAGTTGCTGAAGGATTATAACTGTACTATTGATTATCATCCAAGGAAGGCTAATGTAGTGGTGGACGCTTTGAGTAGGAAAAGCTCAAGTGTAATGGGGAAAGCTCAAGTGTAATGGCTAGTTTGAATGGACACAGTATGACGCCATTAGTGAAGTTGAGGGCATTAGATGTGAAATTGGATATTGATTATATGAGTGGTTTATTGGCGACATTACAGGTCCAACCATATTTTGGAGATAGAATCAGAAAGGCACAAACTTGGGATTCTTATCTTATGCGGATGAGAGAGAGAGTGCAACAGAGTAAGGGGACAAAATTTTCGGTAAGAGCAGACGAAGCATTGGTGATTGGGAGGTGAGTTTGTGTCCCTGATGTAGATGAATTACAAGAGGAGATTTTGAAGGAAGCTCATAGTGCACCATAAGTTATGCATCCTGGTACTACAAAAATGTATCGAAACTTAAGAGCTTATTAGTGGTGGCCAACAATGAAGAAAGATGTAGCTGAGTTTGTGTCAAGGTATTTGACCTGTTAGCAGGTTAACGTTAAGCATCAGCCCTCAACGTGGAAATTAAGATCCTTATCCATTCTATCATGGAAGTGGGAGAAAAATTTGATGGATTTTGTGGTAGCATTATCGAGGACCCAACCTAGACATGATTCAATTTGGGTGATCGTGGATAGGCTAACTAAATTATCTCATTTCTTACCCGTAGAGTAGATAGACTCCTTGGATAAGCTTTTCAAGTTGTATGTTGATAAGATTGTAAGATTACGCAGGGTTTCAGTGTCTATTGTATCAGATCGAGATTCACGGTTTAATTTTTGATTCTGGAGGAGTTTACAAATAGCTTGGGGAATAGGTTGAATTTAAGTACTTCATTTCACCTTTATTCAGATGCAAATCGGAGCTTACGATTCAGACATTAGAGGATATGATGAAAGCTTGTGTGCTAAACTTTGAGGGTGATTGGGATAGATATCTATCTTTGATGGAGTTTGCGTATAACAATAGTTATCACTCTAGCATTGGTATGGCACCATTTGAGGCATCATATGGTATACGGTGTAGACATTCAATAAGTTGGTTCAAAAGACGATGGAAAAAATAAAGGTAGTAAGGCAATGCTTGAAAGCAGCTCAGGATTGGCAAAAGAAATATGTCTATCAACATCATCTGGAGATGGAGCATAATGTTGGAGAAATGGTATTTCTTCAGGTATCACCTTGGAGGGGAATTATGAGGTTTAGTAGGAGGGAGAAGTTGAGTTTGAGATATATCGTGCCATATGAAATTGTAAAACGTTTGGGGTTGTTAGCTCACAAATTCATGATATGTTCCATATGTTACTATTAAGACGGTACCGATCAGATCTTAGTCATGTTATATCGAGGCTTGAGATCGAAGTTACATATGACATGACTTATAAGGAGGAGCCAGTAAAGATATTGGATAGACAAATTAGGACATTAAGGAGATGGGAGATTTTGATGGTGCAAGTTTTGTGGAGTCATTATCGTTCTCCAAAAGACGCAACTTGGGAGGTAGAGGACGAAGTTTAACGTCAATATCCTCATTTGTTTGGATCCTTAGGAGCATAATTTAATTTCGAAGACAAAATTCTTTTAAGAGGGGGAGATCTGTAAAGCCCATTCATTGAACATAAAACAAACCCAATAGCCTTGCCCATAAAACCATTGAAATGATGAGTATATAGCTAAGTCATCAGCGGGAGAAAAGTTAGAAAAACGCCAATGAAGTCCTCCTCTTCTTCACTTTTCTCTCTACTTTTTCAGCTGGTGAGTGTGTCAAAATGCACCACTTTGTTCTGTATATAACACTTTCCTTATAAGTTCCCTTATTTTGTTTGTTTTACAGAAAATTTAGAGGAAGTTGTAGAGGTTGACAACTCTAAAATCCCTCACATTTAGGTAAATTTCCAGTTTCAATTTTGTGACTTTTTGTGATTTTTGATCATCTTACCCTAGTTTATAGTTGATTTGCATGTTGTGGTTTATTGGGACAATAATTGAAGTTGCATAAAGGGATAAAAATGAAGAAAATGTGGCTGGAAAATGATAAAAGAAGAGGAGATGTGAGAATTGGAGAGGGTGAAGATGATGACATTGTTTTGAAAATTTAAGTTGCATGTAAGGGCAGAATAGGAAATGCAGAAAGTGAAGGGTAGATATGGAATTTATTTACATGAAAGGCATTTTTGGTATTAGTTGAAATAGATGAGAGTAAAATAGAGCTTTTAATTAGTTAAGGGTATTTTAGTAATTATGGTGGTTAAGTTAGTAAGAATATTACTTTTATAATTAAGAATAAATAAAAAAGAATGATGTTGGATTATTAAATGCAATTGGGTTAGAAATTTTTTGTAAATTAGTCTAATAAAATTTTGTAAATTTTATATCTGACTGTCCAAATGAGGAGTAAATTGAACTGTAAATTGGTTGAGTCTGAAACTAAGGTAATGATAACTTTAGACTTTACTCTTAAAATAGAGTACCATTTTGTTATTAATAAATTATATTTTAAATTAGTCATTAATTTAATTAATGATTAATTATTATATACATGAATTATATTTACTTTAATTATCAAATAATTAATGTAGTATAACGTATTTCACTTTCATATTTTGTTACGTTATCTGAGATGTATTGCTTGTTAAGTTGACAGAAAATATGTTAATTAAATAGAGACTGATGAATACTAAGTTGTGAATAATTGGTGAAAATCGAGAATCATTGGCTTGCTTAGGATATGTTACATTTGACGGTTATAGATTGATAGGTTGTTTGGAAATGAGCAAGGATAGTTAGGTATCTGTTCGTGAAGTAGATATCAAGGCATTCTGAGTCTCAGGGATGTCCTGTGCTGATGATTAAGTACCGGAGTGGCACTGGGATATCCTGAGTCCTAGAGATATCATGTGTTGATGGCTAGGTACTGGAATAGTACTAAGGTGAAGATTGAGAAATTGAGGTACCTTGTACCGATATTTATACATTTAATTGCATTTCCACTTAGTGAGAGTTTATGATGAGTTGAGATAAGCCGACAGATTATTGGATGTAAGCTTACTAGGTTAAGTTGTGCCCAAGCAATTTAGTTAAATATTGGAATAAAACATAAATGACAGTTATAATTAATATTTGTGTAAATCATAATTTGGTAAAATTTTTGAAATGTTTGTTAACTGTTTGTATTAAACTTAGGGGGCGGTTGTTTCGTATGAGAAAATGGTAATAGGAATGAGAATGAATATACTGAGGAATGAGAATGGATATTATCATTATAATTATGATGGTTAGTTAAGAGGAAAGAATGATTACCATTACCATTGATAGTGGTTGGTTCGTAAAAAATATTAAGATTAAAATATTGTAATTCAATATTTAATTAATTATAATATTTTAATTAATGAATGAATTATATTTTAATTAATTATATTGTAACTAATTAATTAATTATTATTAATATTTTAATTAATTATATTGTAATTAATTAATTAATTAATTACAATATTTTAATTAATTAATTAATTACAATATTTTAATTAATGAATAAATTATATTTTAATTAATTATATTGTAAATAATTAATTAGATTTTAATTAATTATAATGTAATGTAATTAATTATTATTATTTTAAGTAACTATATTATAATTAATTAATTAATTAATTAAAAAAGTCGTTACTAAGAAATGAATTTTATTCCTCTACTAAATGGGGGGTATGAAGGATTATCTAAAAGTGGGATATCAAACTACTACCCCTATAATCATAATCAATAACCAACCACTCACTTTTCATTGCTTACCCATTAACCCCTTCTCAAATCTATCAACCAAGCACCCCCTTAGTGTTATTATGTATATACGTATTATATGTATGATTTAATCAGTTGATTAGGTTTTATAACTATTTTTTGAGTTACTTGATTTTAAGGAGTATGGTCGGTTACCATTTTTGAGTAGGCAGCTAACCTCTTGCCACCATTTTTTAGGAGATTGAGTGATTGCTAATAATTCTGGTGCACGTGATAAACAGAGTACAGAATAGATGAGGTCATCAGAATTAGATTACTTGTGTAAAGTTGATGGAATGTATATATTTTTGAATATGATAGTTTAAGTAGTTGTGTTATATAGAACATTTTTGTATTTGACAAACAACTGTCTCTTTTGAAAGTAACGAAGAATTTTATGATTAATGGTATGTTTTGAAAACTATTTAGTTAATTGTAGTTTAAGAATTTTTGAGAGTATTACTCGTAAGGTCTTTGAACAACAGTGAAGCCAGAGATACAATTTGTTGCATCGTCTTAACTGTGTGATCAGTTTGATGCCTTAAGCACCCTGCGTCAACTGGGGAATTGACAAGATGTCAAGAAGAAGAAAAGAACACCGTATGGTAGACGGCTGGAGGCAGAGGAGAATTTCAGAAGTGAACTTTTAGGTTTAGGAAAAGGTTATTTTTCTCATTGATTTCTGATAAGTCTATTTACATTAATATTTATAGAAAAAGAATTACCTATCCTGTCGGTTCAAATAAAAGCGTCAAGGGAAAGAACCGAAAAGAAAACCCTCGAAGGAGTGTTATAATTCCACTCAACGTAAAAATAAAATTAAAAAAAATGAATAATTAAAAAAACAACTTAAATATAATCCTTGAACCTAGTCAGCTGTGAGATAGTTCGACCTGATCTTCTCGGAGCAGCGATCTCAACGTCATGTAGCGTATCATTGTCCCCGCCATCAGAAATGTCCTTGTCCTCAAGGACTAAACTAGGATAAACCCGTCGCATATGATCAACAGGTTCCCAAGACGCGTCATCTAAACCACCGTCCGACCACACTACCAACCATTGATCTTAAACAACGCCATCAACCAGAACTGACCGAAAACGCACAGCTCGGACTGGAAAAGATAAAGGAGCACCATCTCGAAATTCTACAGGAAAGGACGACAGGAGAGGTGCATTACTGTTTGCAATATATGGTCTCAGTAAAGATACATGAAATATATCATGTATCTTGGACCCTGCAGGCAACTTCAACTGGTAGGCAACTTTGCCTACTCGAGATATAATTTGAAACGGGCCATAGAAGCGCCTTGCCAACTTTGCGGATTGAGGTTTTGAGACAGAAAATTGACGATGGGGCTGCAATTTGAGTAAAACCCAATCCCCCACATTGAACTCAAGGTCACGCCTATGCTTGTTGGCCTGGGACGTCATCCGCTGTTGCATTTTAATTAAATTATGCTGCAACACCTTGATCAATTCCGTCCTTTCTACCAGCATATCATCCACACTTTGCACCTTGCTTGTCCCAGCCGTGTAAGGAATTAAGGACGGAGGGTCTCGACCGTATAAAGCTTTGAACGGTGTCATTTTAATGCCTTCATGATACGTCGAATTCAAAGCTAACTCCGCCTATGGTAAAAATAGTGACCACCGATTCGAACGAGCATGGCAAAAAGCTCGCAAATATTGTTCTAGACCCCTGTTACGAACTTCTGTTTGGCCATCGGTCTGGGGGTGATAGGCAGTGCTTCTTTTTAGCGTAGTGCCACTTAACACAAATAATTCATTCCAAAAATTGCTCAAAAAGAC
>JAOQMS010042797.1:0-13007 GCA_027563885.1 Erythroxylum longipes
TGTATATTGTTCTTAATTTTATATTTTTAATAATGATTGTCTTTTTCATATAAATTGTGGTTATTATTTATATGTGAGATATCTGAAAATTATTGTTATTTCATATTAATTGTGATTATTATTTATTATTTTGATTTTTAGAGACTAGTTTTAAATTTTTTAAAAAAATTTTATTTTTTTTTAATTTTAAATTTGAAAATTTTGCAACTTAGTCCCTATACTTTTTAAAATTTCCGGTACCACCTGATATTTGACCGGTATTTACAATACCGGCTGGTACCGCCGGTACCAACCGGTACTAGCCGGTACTGACCAGTATTTAAACCCGGTACCAAAATTCAAATTTCGGTATCATTTTCTGGCCAGTACGGTACGAACCGTCCGATACCAACCAGTACGGTACGGAACTCAAAACATTGATGCTTCGATAAAAAGAATCAATCGCTGCTTAATCAAAATTGACCTCTTTAAAGACTTTGACACTCTCAGTTGGAGCTTCATCCAAGTTTGTTTAGAATCTTTGGGAATTCCTGAAGGATTTGTCAAATGGATTATGACCTGCATCTCTATTGCTTCCCTGGGTGTTCTTATTAATGGCACGCCCTCCACTCCCTTTCGAAATGCTAGAGGCATCAGGCAGGGGGACCTTTTTATCCCCCTGCCTCTTTACAATTATTATTGAAGGCTTGTCCAGATTATTAAACAAACTTATTGCTTTTAATGGTAACTTCGCTTTTCATCATAGATGTGCAGAAACTAGGCTCACATACTTATTATTTACCGATGACTTGGTGCTTCTTAGTGGTGCTAAAGCCACTTCTTTTAACTTGCTACTTTAGACTTTGGAAACCTTTTCTAAATAGTCTAGGTTAAGAATAAATCTTGATAAAAGTCACTTGTATATGTCATCGGATGTGCATAATAAGGAGGAGCTCTGTAACATGATAGGTATGAGTTTACACCCACCTTCTTTCAAATACTTTGGATTTCCTATAACTTTCTTAAAGCCTAAATTCTTTAATTGTATTCCCCTACGCGAAACGTTCAATATTAAGATTAATGCTTGGAAAAATCGCCATCGCCATCTGTCATATGTAGCCAAATTGACTTTGATTCTATATACTAAATAGCATGCATTTGCATTGGTCTGCTCATATAATCTTGCCTAAGAGGGTTACGAAGAGATAGACAAGATCTTAAAAGCTTTTCTTTGGTTGAGTAACACTGAAAATGCTAAGAAGGCAAAGGTTAAGTGGAGCGAAGTCACACTACCGAAGAAACTAGGGGACTTGGGCATTATATCAGTTTCTAATACATAAAAGGTGTTTTTATATAAACGATGAGATTATTTACAGATAAAGGGGCATTATGGATTATTTGGGTGCATGGAATTCATCTTTAGAACGCGAGTTTCTAGCAGATTTTACCTTCTACTTAACATTTCTTGGATTCTTAGTCAATTATTGTCATTTGTAAGCTTCATTTATCCTTTCATCAAGTACAAGATCGGGGATGGGGAAAACACTTTGTTGTCGTATGATAATTGGACTGACATTAGTCCGCTTATTCCTTAAAATGCTGTTCAATAATTAAGAATGTGCATCCCAATCTACTCTAAAACCTTAACTATTACCTCTAATGATGCCTGGTCTTGCAATTTTTTAGGCTTCCAGGCTTTAGTTGATCACCTTCTAGCACTCAATGATATAAGTAGAGAAGATACATTCATCTGGACACCTAATACAATAGTACGCTTCTTGATTGATTCTTGTCATTCACTAGTGAACCGTGGCTCTCCAGAAGTATCCTGGCGTTTTCTCCTTTGGAAAAATTCCCTTAACCCGAAAGCTTCTAACATCACACGGCTAGTGATAAAAAACGTATCACTAACGAAAAACAAATGGTACGGGCATTGTGACTCTATATGTGAACTATGTCAAGAACTCGAGAAAAATCGAAACCATTTATTTTTTGCTTGCAACTACGACAAAGTGGTACAGGGATGCACTCAATAGCCGTTAAATTTATTGATTCCATCTCAGGACTGGGAGTACACTTTGAATAACATTATTTCTCTCACGAAGCATGGCCAACCAAATGCACTCCTTATCAAAACAATGTTTCTAACTACCATTTATTCCTTGTGGAAAGAAAGGAATGGAAGACTTTATACGGGCATTAGAGAAGATAAAAGGAGCACCATGTCACCCTAGAAATCAAAAGGAAATGACATCTGTGAGCTGAACTGAATCTTCCAATTTACTATTAACTTCCTCACTTCTTTTGTAACTTGCGTTTAAAGCTTAAGATAGCCTTCTAATAGACATCATTGTAACGTTGTAATAGTTTTACTATTGTCAATACCAATTCATTAAATTATTTTAAAAGAATTTGATATGTAGTTGATACATGGCCAATTAATACCAGCCAAATTTAATATTAAAAATAAAAAAATGAAACCTTAAATTCCTTTTATGAGTTATCTTTTATCCTTAAAATTATCTCCCTCTCCTACTCAAAGCCACCATTGCAAGCCCACCAGTCCACTAATGTGAGCAAAGTTGCTACCACCACCCACCGGTGTCTCTCATAACAACACCACTAACGTCTTCCACCAAGACCACCGACGTCTCCGTCTCCTACCAATACCACCAGCATCTCCTACGCATCCCAACAGGACTCTTCAAAATCCCTTATTTCTGTATCCTACAGCACTTAATTCAATGATGTACTTTTTCTTGTGAAGTAGTGTTACCACTTAAAGAAGTCATGCACCATTTAATCAGGTGCACAAATGCCTTAGTCTTAATTGCCTCTCATGTTTTTTGGATTATGCGTCTTGGGTTTCTTTTATGCTTAGAGTTCTTTAGGTTCCAATAACTTATGTCTCTTTTCATTTACATTTCAAAAAGGAAAGAACTACTAATCACTAATGTAATAATGAGATGGTTTTATAGCCCCAATGATTATTAATACACATAAATCATCATTACAATGTAAATTTTGATTTTTTTCTACATTTGAAAAAAGCAAGTTATACGAAATATCTAAATCTTCTTAAGCACTTATATCTAAAGTTTATGGGAGCTTTTGAACCCTTGAACTATTATATTAAGGAAGCCATTTGCTTTAGGAGGATGATCACCCTTTGTAATTCGTGTTTAGTTGGAAATTTTATTCTTTGTTGTCCCCATACAATATAGGTGAACTCCACGTTGATATAAATAAAAATTATACAAAAAATTTCTTGTTAACTTATTTGCGCAGTTCTTGTCTTATGCATTATTTGTGATATTTCTAAGTGCATATAAAATGTGAAGGCCCAGTTATGGCAGAATACATTGTGGTAAATGTTAACCTAGATTCACTCTTAACACTATTATTTACATAAAAGAAATTGGTTCACTTTTTTTTTTCTCTTCTAAGTTACAACTTGAGATAAAAAAAATGTTAGAAACTAACTAAATATAATAGGCCCCTCCCGTAAAATGACTAGGTGACCTGCCTGACACCCCACGATAGCTCTCCAATCGATATCTAATTCAACTGGAAAGTTCCCATGGAGCTAAGCTTATTGCCTTTTTTATCGAAAAGCTTTCACTTAACATTGATAAATATACAAGAGTGGAGTTTTTTTTAGTGCCATTTTATTAAAAGTTTTGGTAGTACAACGACTATATTTTGACATCCTCAAAATATTCAAAATCTCTGTAAAAGTTCAAAAAACTTTTATAATCACTGCAATTTCTCAACTACAAATTTTGGACATCAAGTCCACTCATAAGCAACCTCAAATAGTTACATCAAATGATTTTTTAAAAAGCTAAAATATGTTCATGCATATTTAATTTAAAAACATTCATATACATGCATTTTTTACACAAATGTACATTCCAAAACATATTCAAAGATACTGCAATAGTTCCTAAAAATATTTAGAAGGCAAAAGAAACCTACATAGCAGCACGTGACGAAGCTGACTACTCATGAGGTGGAGTCTCGGCTACTGAAGCCCCTAATTGTGCACCTGGGAGGTTTTATTTTGAAAACAAAAAGTAGAGCATGAGTTAAACGAGGTCAGTGAGTGTTAATTCTTCTGTACAAACCATTTTTAACAATTTAAACCTCCCTGAAACAAATTCGTTTCATTTCTTATGATAGAATACTAATATAAGACATATATGCTTTCTAAAATCAAATTTCTCAAGTTACTTTAAAAGTAAATTGTGGCGACATCATTATTGTCATAAACTTTCTTACATAACATAGCCCACCACAAACTTTTTTACCATCTAGTACCCTTAGGCATAAAGTCACAGAGCTAGTTCTGCATCGCTTATCTGCAACTGAGTAATCATTAGTTACGGAGTTGGTTCTACATTGCTTACCCAAACTAGTTTAATCACTATACATCAGTAGTTACGAAGCTAGTTCTATATCGCTTACCCATAATTGGTTAACCACTAATCACGGAGCTGGTTCTACATTGCTTACCCGTACCAAGTTAACCACTATATACCAGTATAATAACATATATAAAAACTAACGATGTACCATAGGCTAAAACTCATTTCCTTTTTATCAACCAATGATATAATTTCAATGTAACTTTAAATTGTGTGAAATTCAACTTTCAAACTTCAATTCATATATTGCTAAAACATAAACTTATACCAGCAATATTCACTTGTAATATCATTTACATAAAATTCATAATCATACAATTTAAAATCATATGTACTCAATTCTTTTGGAAAAATTTTATTCATATAAAATAATTAAAATACACTCACTTTTTTGTAAACTTATCACCAAGCACACTCATGCATTTTGTACCTCTCCTTTACTTATACAATTGCATTTCGCTTAGGCACTTATTTTTAAATTCGAAAATAAGGCATTAAAACTATGTATTAGGTTTAACCGAGTTCGATATTAGTATTTAACCACGTAACACATATGCTAATCGTATTTCTACTTACTTCCATAAGCTAAGCTATTGTTCTCCATTTTAAAATCTAACTTCGAAAATCACATAAGTACCATCTTTTACCCCTTCTATCTTATCAATTTCTTCAAAACACTATCTCACCCAATTAATTCACCATAACCATAATCAAACTTCAACAACTGACACCAATAACTATATTTCCTCTTAAGTACAAATTGTCCTCTTCATTTTCTTTCCAAAATTTCAACACAATTCATCTAAGATCCATGTCAAACATCATCCAAACACATCATAAACCATTTCAACTTTACTCTTTTCACATACACTCCATATACTAATTTTTTTTCCAAATAATAACATAACACTTCACTTAATAATTCCAACGCCACAAATATACTTAATGACCATCCTTAATCACATTCACATGGTCATTACATCATAACCATACTTTTATAACAAAAATGCCCTTAAGGATAAATTTAACATATTTTGTATCAAAATTTTCCAAATCAATTCTTTTTCATTTTTTTACTCATTAGCATCAAAACCATGCTATGAATATCATAAAACATCAACATAAAATTTTGGATCATTCACATTAAAGAACCCTAGCCATGGCCTATTCCTTACATCTTGATTTCTTGATTTACTTTCTCAATTTAAACCCTTAAATGCTTCTAATCTCATTATCTACTCCATAACAAGTCAAAAATCACCATTGATTTCAAACACATCTATACCACTCAAAAACCCACAAAAATTAGAAATTTAATCTGAGAAAACTTACCACTTTTGCCTTCAATCTTTTGGGTATTTGACGAGCAGCTATACTTGATCAAGATCTCTCCAAATCCAACTCAAAACCATGATAAACCAGCCACCCCTTCTTTCTCTTTCCTTGGCCGATGTTCTCCCTTGGTTCTCTTCTTTTCTTCTTTTGTTTTTGGTCTCACGGTTATATTAAAAGAATGAAGCAATTTGTTTTAAGTTTTGCTTTTTATACTCCTTTAATGCATTAAACATTTTACTTTCTTAATGGTTATCTCTAATGACTGATCACAAACATGTCATTTTCTCATTGGCCATCTCTAATGACTCATTAATCCACTAATATTATGTAAAAAGACCAAATTGCCCTTAATAAGTTTAATTCATCAACTAATTGAATTAAAATTTGAAAATATTTCATAATCATCTTATTATCAAATTAACCATAAAATACTATAATTAGGGTCAATACTTATTGATAGGACGCTTTAAAAGTTTTTGAATGAGCTTAAAATCATTGATAAGTATGAATTGCATCATGTTTTAGGGTTTAGTTTGACATTTATTGAAGTGTTAACTTAATTGTTTAATACATGTTTAGGTAGAATTGTGTTAGTTTGTTAATTAATTGTGTTTAAGTGTTTTTTTATAGGTTAGTACAAGTTTTTGAGCTTAGTTATTATGTCTTTGGGGAACCTTGATGTGTTTGTTAGTATTTTAAGGTCAACATCGAAGAATGGAAAAGTTTTAAAGACACTCAGGCCGAAACAATGACCCACGATCGAGGCACAGAAAGCCACAATTGTGGCAAAAGCACTAGAGTTAACCCATGATCGTAGCCTATATGCCACGATTGTGACAGAAGCCCAAGACACGGTCCACAATCATGCCTGATTGCCACAATCGTGACAGAAGGCTCAAATGTGGCCTACGATCATGGCTTGCGTCGGGCAGACATATAGACACTAAAAAACGTCAAGTTTTGATGGAGTTTTTGGACCTTTCGAATCCCAGAAAAGCCCTAGGGCTGCCCAACATTGACATACTTCTCGAATTTGGAGTTTTCAGACATCACTGCGTCCTGTGTCTATTTAGAATCATATTTCCTATTATTTTCCATTTTTACTATTGTATAGAATTGAGAATATTAGTTTGATGATTAGATTATGAATCTTAAGATATTCTATACTCACCTTCGGGTTTTTTTTAATCTTTGATTTAATAAAATCTGATTGTTTTATGTTTATTGGATTTATTATGATTGATTTCTATGATTGCATAATTTAGTAATAGACTGAGAGGGTGAATTGAATGAAAAATAATTAAATTGGGCTAACAAGAGTTAAGTGATTTAATAAGAATGAGAAATTAATCAAATCAGTAATTGTGTGAAGAGAGATCTCATATAGGTTCTCGATAGTTTATTGGACAACTTTAGATCTAATTAGGGTTTTGGATAGATTATTAATTGAAAAATTGAAATTTTCCATAATCTAATTAGGATTTATAATTTAAGGTTAATGGTTATAACTTGAGAGAGAGTAACCAACCTTAGGATTGTCTAGGGCCAATAATCCAGTAATTCATAATCAATTAGGTTAGTGTTAAAGATAGGTACAAATTCCCCCTTCTCTTAATTGATAGTTCCTTTAAGTTGATTCTTGAGTGTGTATTGCAACTGCTACTTTGTTAATTTTTTCATAATTGATTCTTGTAATTGAGTTGCATGATCGAATTAAATTCTTGCCTTACTTTTGTTACATTTTAAATTACTGCGAATTATTTTGGTCTTAGATTTTAGGATTAGATTATTCCTCCTTGTGGGATCAATACCTTAGATACTATGTGAACGACCTGTATACTTGCGGATTATCAAGGTTAGTAATTAGAACTTACACATATCGAAAGACCAAAATCAATTATCAATACCCATTATTTTTCAAAAAGGGCATTTTAGCCCTAAACTTTCAGAACTCCTGAAATCCATCTGATCAGACTTACTTTCAATCCATTTTAGTATCATTAGACTCTAATATCTATTCAGAATAATTTTCAATATTTTGGGGTAAGTTTTCGTAAAAATCACTATTCATCCAAATTCATTATTCATCTGGAAACTTATTCACCGAAAATAAAAATTTATATTCAACAAGAGGAAAAATATGGGGTTTTACAAAATAATAAATTAAGTTGATATGAACTATTCTATATAGCTACTCTTACAAAAGATGATATTGGCCTTCACGTTTTTTAATGTCTCTAACAGCAATTTTTCATTTGCCTATTCAATTTTAGTGTTAGAACATAGAAACCTAGGTTCCACGAACCCAATTATTATTTTATGATACATTAAATTAAGTATATACGACCTCATAATTATACCTCATAGAAATTTAAAAAGGCCTAAAACTTAATCTCACCAAAGGAAACATTTAAATTTAACACTATGCTTCTTAATAATATAATAGGATTATCAACTATTAGATTGAGTTACTAATTTTGAAAAGCCCAGTTAGGATACCTGGGAGACAGTGGTGGCCATAGTAGGAGAGATAGATGTTAGATGATTTGGTCAGAGAAGTTGGGCATGCTGAACTACTTATGCTAGTGGGTGGTGGCTTTGAGTAGGGGAGAAAGACTTAAAAAAGGGAATTTAGGGTTTCACAGTTTTTATGGGTCGAGGATTTGAGTGACTACTTATGATTTTAGGGATAGAAGATAACTCATAAAAGGGATTTTAGGGTTTCGTATTTTTGGTTTCTTAAGATAATGATTTTAAGGATAGAAGATAATTCATAAAAGGGATTTTATGGTTTCATATTTTTGTTTTTTAGGGTAAATTACAAAAATAATGAATTTTACTTAAATTTTTAATGATAGTTTAAAATTTTATAAGTGAAAGTAAAATATTTAAACTTTTAATTTTTTGAAAAAATAGTTCATTGTTAATTCTACACTTAATGGTTCTGTCGTGCCATGCCAAGTCAATAAATCCATTAGATACATGGTTTTCATATAACGTATTAACATCACATCATATTAAATCTTAAAAATTAAAAAGACACAAAACTAGGGATGCAATAGGGCTTGAATTCGGCTTGAAGTTAGTTGGTGAGTCTTGATTTGATTGAACTTTATGTCAAACTTAACCGTGAGTGACCAGTCCGAAACTTAACCTAACTTAAAAAGTTTGAATGGGTCAAATCATTTGATGAAAAAAAATTTAAGATTAGAAAAATGTCGATTTGAAAATTTTACCTAAAACATCGTTTTAGGTGGATTGCTTGGCTTGAGCCTAAGCTTAGGCTATGCGATGCGAGCCCATCCAGGATTCAGGATGAGCTAAAGCCAAGCTTAGGTCACATATTTTCAAAGTTAAGCCAAGTTGAATTGGCAATAGCTTTGACCCAGCCCAATCTATTGTCATACCTGGCAAAAATAAAGCAAAGTTAAAAATTAAGAAAAAGGAGCTAACAAACATAAAAACAAAGGTTGAAGGTTGTTTGAAAAGACTTTGAAAAGAAGAAGAAGATAATAAACTTCCTCTTAGTCCTTTACTAAGAACATAAATGAATAATATGCAAAAATAACCACAAAAAGGAAATTAAAAGAAAGTATAATAAGAAAATAAGACATATCTTTTCCATAGCATAGAGTTTATCATATTAAAGGAAACCTAAATATAAGATATGTTGAGGAATGCAAGGGTTCAAAATACACATTCAAAGTACTTATAGTTACTAACCTAACATATTACAGATATGAAGAGGAAAAAATCAAAACAATATAAAGAATCCAAATAAAAGAAAAGATATCTAAATAGAAGAAATGAAGAAAACAAAATAGTTGTCAAATCTAAACCACAAACATTCAAAATATAACAGGGGATTCTTATAAAATAATGAGGATTAGAAAAAGGGCAAACGAGAGCAAATGAACTGTGAAGTGTGTTGTGTTGATGTACTCTAAGCTAGGGCGTTGGACTTAGAAAGGAATATGCATACCATACCATTCTTGGAAATTAAACTTAGTCATTTCCTTTTGTAGGTATTTCTGCATATTTTTCTTTTTCTATGCTCTTGTTTTAGGATTCTAGGGAAGTTTATTATCTCCTACTTCTTTTCAAAGCTTTTTCGAGCAATCTTTGTTCTCATGTTCTAATATATATTCCCACATTTTTCTTGGTTTTTCATTTTGTTTTTTTATTTTGAACATTTAAGATGATGTGACATCAATAGATCATATGTGTAATGACTTTGTTGATGTATTTTTTCACATCACTGCCGTTGATTATGGAGTTAATAGTTGGGTATATTTGCAAAAAATTTAAAATTTTGAATATTTTATCATCACTTGTAAAAGTTTAGACTAGTATTAAAAAATTAAATAAAGTTAGAAGTTTTTACAATACAACCTTTTATTTTTTATAATTAAATATAATATGGCACTTTTGACATGGCATTAATAGGCCATGTCTCAACCACGAGTCAAATAAATTTTCAATGTCAGCATTGCTAACTAGGCTATTAATGATTATCTATTTTTATTAAAAAAATTGAAACTCGGAGAATTTTATTACTACGTTTAATAGTTTGACTAGTATTGCAAAAATTAAGTGAAGTTTAATTTTTTTTATAATTTACCTTATAATATATATTTTATTTCAACCCCTATCTTAAAATTTATAATAACATAAATTTAATACTAATAATTAAAAACTTTTCATTTATTACTCATATAGAAAAATTTCATTCATATTAATATCTAATAATAACCATAATTAATGTAAAAAAACTTATTTAATTTTTATACAATTACAAAATTAAAAACAAAATAAAGTACCTAACGTGTTATAATTAATTAAAACAAAAACCACATAATAAGAGCACTGACCACAAGTACAATAAAGTAAAAGTGAAATTTGAAACAAAAACACTTACAATTTGATATTTCATATTTATATTGCCTATTTAGGATTTATCATATGCATTAAATAAAAAGTGAAACCAAAAGTCTAGAAAAAAATAAAAATGACTTAAATTCTATTCCATAACAAATCCACTTAAATCATATTGGCCCTAACTTTTATTTGATACAAAGTGCTACTCATTAAGGGGAGTTTTATCATAACTATCATTCTAGCTCAATGCACTAAATGACATGTCAATATTTTTCTATCTAAAATCATCTTCCAGTTTACTTTTATACATGAAATTTGACTTTTTTAAAGCCTAATTCGTTTAGAGATTGATATGATCAAGAAAAATTAGATTAATAGAATTGTGTATTCTATTAAGAGTCCTAATAAGAAAATAAAATTATATTATCAAATTATTATAAAATTATAAGAAATTATTTTCAAAAGAGTTGTGATAATAAATACCTTTTCGAAGCTTTAATTATAGAAAAAATCAGATTATTCAGCCTCTTGAGCTCTAATTTATTTCACTTTTTTAATGGATGAACTCAAATAAGCTTCAATTTCTTTCGGACTCAGTTACACTCACACATTAACTAAGAATCGAAATCATAAACTTTTACAATTACAAAACACTCTTTTTGAATTGGTTCTACTACGAAACTGTAAGATAGTAAAAGTAATCTTATGAACAGAATAAAGTGATGATTGTATTAATTTTAAATAAGTAACACAAGAGAATACAGATCATTTGTAAACAGCCCACTTATAATTTATGAACATTTGAGCTTCTTCTTTGTTAGAATAAAACATTGAAGTAATAAGAAATTAATTACAAATCTTGTAATAATAGGAAGACAAAATTTCTACATTTATGAAATATTTGTCAAATTCACAACTTATGCACGATTATGAGCTTAAATTTTTTTTTCTACATTTTTTAATTTAAAAAATTCATTAACTATTGTAAAACTATTTACAACTTCAAAAGAAGGTTTCCTGCTAGAATCCATTGTTTCCCACTGCCGTAGCTACAGTTCTACCCAACTAATTGTCAGAAATTAAAGAGATTTAAAGCATTAACCGTGACTGCATATGAGAGGAGAGTTTTGGTGTGACTTCTTTGGCAATAACCAGAGCTCTAATCTCATTGACTATGATAGCCGCTAACTGATATGACCAAGTTTTCTCTCATCTATAGATGCTTCTATTCCTTTCCATCCATATTCTGTATACTAAATAAGTAAAGAAAAAAAAAGTGTTCAAGATGATTCCATCATCCTTTTAGACAGTGGATACTTGGGCTATCCATGCAAGTGCATCTTCCCAAACATACGGACAGTGGGGAGCATCGAGCATGTGGAGCAGCTGACTCCAGATAAGTTATGGAAAACAAGCAAGTAAAAATATTTTCAGGTACATTCGACATAATGCTAACGATCTTTAATGCTTAAGCGATTTTTGATAGCCAACCATGCAAACATTGAAGCTTTGGGGCTGATACTTCTCTTCCATAGCATTTTATACCAACAGAACGAAGGAGTTAGCACTTGGAAGCTAGAGTAGCACGATTTATTTGTGAAGATGCCGCTGGAGTGGGGCTACCAGACTATCGAGTCCAGAGCAGTGGTGGGAGGAATTCTTGGCAGATATTGGGAGATGGTGTTAAAATGTTAAAATTTTCCTGACCACTGCCGATTAGAAATGAAGGAAGAGACCTTGGCGTTTAATGGAAGTCGATGCTATAAGTGCACAAGTTCAATTGTTTCCTTCAACAGCGCTAATGATAGGAAAGAAAGGCTTCCCTGGAATACGGTCTTTTTTAATTGGGAATCGAATAGGAAAGAGAAAAGCCAATTTCCGTTATTCAATTTCATTTCCCTTATTCAATTTATAGTTGGAGGCTAAATACAGCAGTAATCAACTATACGTTATTAGAGGGCTGAAAGCTGTCCAATTATTGTACCAGACTCAAATATCATTAACATTCCCAAGTCGATATAAAATGGGGCGGTAAATAATGTCTTGGATTTTCAACATTTGTGAAAAGACCGATGAACAACCTCTATTGATGGTAAGTTGCCAAAAATTCTGATTTGAGAGGTATATTTCATAGATCCGTTTAATCTACAAGGTAGTTTTATCCGTGAGTAGTCTCCAAACCTTCTGGCATAGAAAAACCTTCTGCAATAACTGAAGGACTATATATTTTTAAATAGGACAACAAAGAAGTAGAGTTGTTTTCTATCAATTTTCCTTCTCTTTTCAACTTCTTCACTGTAACAAAAACAATAATACAATTTATACGCAACATAGAACATTTTAGTTCTAAACTCTCCATATTCCTAACGTTTCACACTTTCAACTTCC
>JAOQMS010042798.1:0-13003 GCA_027563885.1 Erythroxylum longipes
TATATAAGGGACATTTAATCGAACAACTCATAAGCAATATGTATTATCTCTAACTAATCACAAAACAAATGCATTTTTCCATTTTTTACTAACAACAATATATGTAAACAACAAATAAACCAACAATGAAATAAAAAAAATGCATACACCAACAATCATCACACAAAAAATAACCACCCAACACCCACGGTCTACATATATATAACCATATAAAAGCTTCATTTTTTGAAGACAAAATAAATCCAATAGAGATCTTACCTAAAAATGACGCACGATGGGATGAAAAGCAAGTAGAAACTAACTATGGAAGCAAGCAAAATCGCTCAAAACCGACGCAGGCGACGGAGGAGAGAAGAAAAATAGTGTAGAGGGTGAGGAGGGTCGGGTTAAGAAGAAAACCTAAATGACATCATTTGGATTTAAACCAAACGACGTCGTTTTATTAATGAACAAGTTGTCTTTTACGGATGGAACATATTTTCTGTTCGTATTCAAATTCACCAAAAACATGGCGCCTATTTTGTCACCTTATTTTACGACGAATAGAGCCTTCTGTCGGTAATGAGTAATGTTTTACCGACGAAATGTTTCCTCCGTCGGAAAATTAAAGGCAGACTACATACCGTCAGTAAACAACCGACGACCACTATTAAACAAAGCATATTTCACCGACGGAACTATTTCTGGCAGTAAAGTTCTGACGTTATTTAATCACAGGAAGCTTTCCCGCAATCTTTACCGACGATCATTGTTTAGTCGTCGCTATATTTTGTAAGAAAATTTACGCAAATGCTTTCCCTCCACCTTTTCCGAGGACAATCATGTCTGTTGTAAAATAAAAATTTTAACGACACTTTTACCAATGGACTATGTCTTTCCATTGATAAATAGCTACGATTTTTGTTCCGTTGGTAAATTTTTGTCCCTAATCTATGATTTTCTTGTAGTGTCACGATCGTGGCATGCAGGCCACGTTTGTAGGAAAACTTTGGTGTTTCTGTCACGATCGTGGCCTGATATGCCACAATCATGGGCTGTTGTTTCAGCCTGAATGTCTCTGAAACTCCTCCATTCTTTGATGTTGACCTGAAAACACTAGTAAACACATCAAAGTACCTCAAAAACATAATATTTAAACTCAAAGACTTGTACTAACCCATAAAACACTTAAAACCTAAATAATTAACAAACTAACACAATTTTAACGTAAACATATACTAAATGATTGAATTAACAGTTAAATGCATATCAAACTAATCCCTAAAACATGATGCAAGTTACACTTATCACTTATACTTACGGTGTATTGACTGTTTTATTTTTATATATAAAACTTGCTTAACAAAAAGTGCCTGATATAATTTAGCTTTTTTTTATAAGAGCTCCCCTACAATATCTTCATCATAGTAGAGTTTAACCACTAAGTTTAGGATGGATTGGTATGGTTCCTTTTTTCCTAGGATGCCAAAATATTGAACCATGAATGAAGAAACGCATAGGACTTGGGAACGGTAAGCAAATTCAAAGTTCACTAATGAAAGCAACAGTTAAGGACATAGGGGTTAGCAGTTCCAAACTAGTAACTAAGTCCTATCTTAATTCCCATCCCTTAAAGTCTCCTTCTTTTTTTTCCTTGATTATTTAATCTTCCCCTTCATCTTCCTCTATCTATTTGCGTACTTTACTAGCCTGATAACACTTTTAGAGTCCCCAAGTCCTTTCTTTTTATTAGTCTATTATTCAAAAAAAGATTCTTTATTATTATATTAGTTGGTTGGCTACCCTTGTAAATCTAATGCTAGAGCTATTCTATTAGCATTGGGCTATCTGTACATTATTGCTCACATTAGCTTGCTGGTTGTTAGTCATTTTTTGCATTCCAATAGGTCTAGTTGGATTGATAAGGCTACTTTAATTTCTTCTTTGACATACCAACTTTAACTCCAAGGCATTATAGGTATAAATCATTTGTTTTTTAATGTATTAGTAAGTTATTCTCAGTCAAATCTGCTCCATTTTTTCTAATGCAGAAAATAGATCGCTCCCCCCTGTTTTCAAAAATTATGAATATGATGTGAAGTCAGTGTGGCTATAGGCATTAGAGATCTTTTGGCCCCCAATAAGGTTGTCCTAGGTCTTAACGGTGTTGCCTATAGGTCATAACATGCCTTGAGATGAGTGCTTACATTTTTAGAGTGGTTATTCCTCAAAATTTCTCCTTGTGATGTACCAGAACCATGGCAATTAAGATCTCAAGATAGAACAATGCCTATGATGCAAGGAATGATAAAATTAAATTATGAAATGTTTTTCTTCCTCATTTTGAATTTTCTTTTGTAAGGTAAAATTACTCTCTGAGATACACAGAACTATAATTGGTGTAGTGTTGTGTTTGCTATAAAATTTTCTCTTAAGAATATAATTAAGTCAATCTTTCTTGTTTATGGGGGCTTTCCTTCTTGCTTTCCTATAAAGCATATACCTAGTCTAAGATAAGGCTAAGGATAAGGAAAGCTAATGACATCTAATATATAATATAAAGAAAATATCACTTCCTAAAAAGTTACCATCTGAAATGAATTTCAAAACTAGTGGAAGATCTAAATCAATACTAAAAGCAAGTCATGTAGTCACTAGTGGAGACCCTATGGGATCCTCTTTCCATTATTATATTCCATTTACTTACTTAAAGGAAAAGAGATAAAGGATTGGTAAGCAAATTCAAAGTTCAATCATAAAAGTGGTCGTTACCATTAAGAGAGGTTTCTTCCTTAATAAGCTAAAAAGTGGCTCCTAAAGAAGTAAAAGAGTCAAAGTCAAACATTTTAATTGTCAAGATTACATAGACAAAGATACCATTAAGAGTTTCCTACCCCTATCCTTAGGTCATGAGGTGGCTTAAACTTGTTCGTTCCTCTCCTTTTAGCTGAGTGTCTGCAAACCTTCACTTCTTGCCTTTGTTTTATTCGGGCGTATTTATGGCCATTCTCATTTGAACAAGAGTGTGATCTCCCTTGGTCTTCTCCAAGAGCTTAAACTTAAACACCACTAGGCTTTTTATTTCAAACTTGAAAATAGAAAGAAAGGACTAGCAGTCTATAATTTTCTCTTTTTTAAAACTTTTAGGTCTTATTCCTTGCTAGTAGCTAAGGGTTATGTGTAATATGTTGTTTCCATAATAAGGGTTAGGACATAGAATCCTAGACCATAGTATATGAGAAATAATGTTGAGAAAAATATAGGAGTACATTGCATTTACTTGCATATCAATAGCTTACACACATAATTATTTATTGTACACATTGTAAATACTGTATATGCACTCATTTGACATTTTTCCGGTGTACGAATGATTTAAACTGGTTATGATGTGAATTTTGAATTTTATGTCTTGAAAATTGGTTGATAAATTATATATGGTGATTTAGAATTTATTTGGTACAATTGAGTGATTTAGGAATTTATATGTATTTTTAGACTAGGAAAAATGCCAAATGGAAAGACAAATTAACAAATGGAAATAGAAATAAATGACATGTGACATTAAGATTTATTGACAAGTGGCATAGAAATTAGGTGACAATTGGTTTAGAAATTGAGAGACAAATGGACTAGTTATCAAGAGACACTTGGGAACCACAAAAAGGTGACATATGGCAAGTGAGAAGTGTCACAACAATTGCCACTCACCACTCACGACATAAACCCATTCAAAGACTATCTTTCATTGTCTTTCAATTTGTTACTACATGCTCTCATTTTCTTTTTATTCTCTCAAATTTCGTTCTTCTCTCTTCTTTACTCATGACACTCTTAACCTTACCCTCACCACGTTAAGTACTTGCTATCATTAAACACTAGCCACTCCAAGATCTTTGTTGTCTTCTTCATCTAGTTGATGAAAAACCTATCATATTCCTCTTTGAAAGTTGATGATCATATAAGCTTCGAAGCTAGGGCTTCATGGTGATTTGAAGAAGCTTTGAGTTAAACAACTAAGTAGTATATTGTTCTTTATGGTTTGTTAAATAGAAGCATTTATAATGATCAGTGCTAGAAAATTAGATGAATGAATGGATATAAATATGTTTTTTTATGCATAAAAATATGGATCATTGGTTGTTATAAAGATAAATTAGATTAAGTTTTGAAGTTATAAAAAAAGGTAATTGTAGTTTCTTGAAATGAGAAGAATTAGGATGATAGTTTAGAGATAAAGTGATGGTGAAAATGATGTCAATAAAATGTGTTGAAACGTTGATGATGAATGTATATATATTAATGTTATGTTTTTGTGTATATGATGAATAGTGATTTATGATTTGTTATATATATTTTTTAGAGTTTGAATGGAGGTTATTTTGATGAGGAAATGAAGTAGAAATGATGAATTATGCATAAGATGTGTTAGATGTAACCTGTAGGGGTTAAAAATCTAGAAAAACATGGAAGAAGTTGACTGGGATTTTTGGATATGATAACCCACGATAGTGGAGGCAAGAAATGGCTGAAAAGTTTCAGTTGGCTTAACCCATAATCGTGGTAATGTGAATACTTCTCTTATATGTGAGTGTTAAATCAAATAATGCTAAGGTACTTTCCTATAGTGTATTTAGACCTGATTGAGGCAAAAAATGAACTTAGTTTGATGTTGAATTAGTTGATAAAATGTTTAATATGTTTAGGTTGATAATTGAGATTATAACTTAAGAATGGATTGTTTTTATCAAGTGTTTGAAATCTAGAAATTTAGAATCATCTTAGGAATGAAGTTTTCTTAGAAATGCTAATGTGATTTAAAGGAGATGAGTAAGGTATCTTAGGTATGAATGAATGAAAATTCGATATTATGTGATTGTATAATGCTAGAATAACATTGGTGAATAAATTATTAATGATATTATAATGAGCAAATATTCTTGAGGTGAAAACCTAAATGTAAAGTAGACATATCCAAGTGATAATGTTTAACTGATCAAGAATTATGATTAAGGACACATACCTGAGAAAGTCTATTGAGCATGCATTGTACATAATATATATACATATGTGTATGATTGAGTACTAATGTGATTGTGCAATTTAGTAATGTGTACAATATGTGTATTGCATGATTATGAAAGTGCAAGCCAAACGCCTGCATCTAGACATTGTCAATCTGTTGAGGTAATAGCTATCTGGAGCTTATTGTGAGTCAACCTAGATGTTACTCACTAGGATTTGATTTGTTCTATTTATGCTTCAGTGATTCAACTGTGAATGATCTAAATATGATAACACTAGACATTGATGGTCTGAGGAATTTGATAATTGAGATTTGCATTAGAAGTGTTCATAATTGAATGTGAATTAGGAAAAATAAGTGTACTCAACAAAAATGTTGAATGTTCGATGAATATGAAAAGTGACTGTCTGAAATGAATGAAAGTTATTGAAAGTCTAATATGTGAAATGATGCATCTCATTAATTTGAAATGCATAATCAGATAAAGGAATTTATGATCGGAGTGACCAGTAAAAAAGAACTTAAAACTCAGAAAATGTGTATAAAAAGCCATAGGCTTAGTATGAAAATGAGCCTGGTATCCACAATAGATACGAGACAGTTACCAATGAGCCCGGTATCTACAACGGATAGGAGACAATTAAAAAGGCTCTCAGTCATAATAAAATAACAATAAAAGTGAAGTCACATTTGCATTTATATAGACATCCTTACATGTGTCTTATGATTGAATAGAAATGAATAAATGAGTTGTTTGATATATAATGGAAAATAAATGAGTATGTGTTATTTTATAAAATGTGAATTGTTCTTGTGATTTGAAATGAGTGAACCATCCTATTCAGCATATGTTGATGTGATTCATTTGTAAATTAAATGGATAATTTTCTTTGTGGTTTGATATGGGTGAGCGCATCGATAATAGTTTGCTCACTGAGTTCGCAAAACTCATCAAAATTGTAACGTTCATTTTCAGGTACACGAGAGGAGACTTAGTTTCTAAGACATTCTAGAAGAAGTCTAGTACTACGTTTTTGGGATCAAAATGGCTCAAAGGTAGGTCAGTTGATATCTGAAGAGTTAAGTAGATAGTGTATAGTTAATTCCTCATTTCATTTAGAACATGTTGTAAAGAGTAGTAAACTCGGAGATATTTTTTTGATACTGCATGTATATGGATTATGTAGTTAAATGCTATAGTGTAAATATGTTTTATAAATGGAAATGAGGATTTTATCTTTTGAAAATTTTGTGTCATATGAGTATGATGCCATATTAAGAGAATGAGATTGCTCTAATATGCCATTTTCACAGGGCATGTGTCGGAATGTCCTCTAGTATGTTTGGGCATGTGCCTGGTGGAAGTAGGGTGTTACATTATTTCATACTATATTTGAACCTGATTATGTTAGGCCTTAGTGGAAATAGAAAGAGAGACTAGCCAATTCCTTATCTATGCAAGACCTATACCAAAGACTACCTTTTATAATAAAAACTCCAGGGTTTTTCTCAAAACTAAGCATTTGTTCCCAATCAACAACAGCAGTTACACCTTTTTCTTTTTTGCGTGCCTTTACTAAAAAAGAGAAAAAAAAAAGCAAAATGATTTGGTTCTTGTTTGTCACTTCTTAATGCTCTTTTTTTCTTCATGAATAGGCTCACGATTCCACTTTAGTAGAAGGAAGTAATTTTTATTGATAAACATGTATTAAAAAAAAAAGTAGTTGTTCTCTCCTCCAATTTTTGAGGGAGGTTTGGAGCTCTTTGGTTCTTTCCTATTGTTGCATTGTAGGATGCTTATCCCATCTTATCACATTTCCTATAGAATTTTCTCTTAGGAATAGAATGAAGCCAATCTTTCCTGTTTTCAGCCAATCTTTCCTATTTTCAGGGGATTTCTTTCTTATTGTCCGATAAATCACATCTTTATTATGAGATAAAGATAAGGAAAGATAATGACATTTAAAAAATAATTTAAAAAATATCACTTCTTAAAAAATTTCCATCTAAAATGAATTTCATAACTAGTGGAATATTTAACTCAATATTGAAAACAAGTTGGGTAGTCACTAGAAGAGACCCTAAGGGATCCTCTTTTGATCCTTTACTGCTTTCCTTTGTATGCCTATCCACTACTAATTAAGTAAGCAAATGACATAGAATAAGGGAAACGGAACTTAAATACAAATTATTAGTAGCATTAAAAGAAGAGAAAAATGTCACAGAAGTAGCTGCAAGTCTTTTAGCCATTGGGACTCTTGCTAGTGGTTCGTGTTGTTTGCAATTGAATCTGTAAGCACTCAACCATTATCCATGCTAGTATTTTCTATAACAGTTTCCATTTTTAGACTATTTGATGGTAACTATTCCATTAATTAGTCTTCTCTTTGCACATAAATGATCTTTCGAAAGAGAATAAGCTATTAGGTTTGACATTATAGCTGGTATTTCATTCGGTATAAAGAGAAGAAAGATTAGATCATCAGGTAGATTTAAGGTATGCCATTTGATTGGTTCTACTCCAATTTCTAGACTGGGTGAGTGTTAGGTGTATTTTATTAATCTAGAAAAATGTATCAATCAGTGTCCTTACAACTCTAAATTCATAAATTTAAACAACTTAACCTATATTAATTGAACACTGACCTATATAGTTTAACTAATACAATTAAAATTATGATTTTGCCATCTTCAATGATTAATTTTAATGTCCCTCATACTAAATTAACTAAAACACTTCTCCAAATATTCCCCAAAGAATTCTTAAGGATCAGAGATTTTTTTTAATCAAAACTTTGATTCCTCTTAATAATTGAAAAAGAATAATGCAAGGAGTTAAATAGATAATGTCCTTTAAAAATACCAAGGTAATCAACTAGGAAGTGTAATAAACATTATATATTCATTTATAACTTTATTGTGCCTTGTTCTTCCTTAGTCTTGATTTGTTTCTTCACTTGAATAACTTAAACTCCAAATTTTCTCTAATGTCTTCATGAGATATATCTTGATTTGTGCATGACCAATATTGCTTTGATATAAAAAAATACCATTAGTAGCATTTATATTTTTTATTATCAAAAGATGAATTTTGATCTCTATTAATAACATTGATATACTAGAATACTGGATTGAGATTTTTTTTAAAAATTCCTACTTTAGTTCTGTCTGTTAGAGATCTTTTTGTTATTCTTATTTCTATAGTGCCTTCAAAATCCACATTTAGCTTACCTAAAAAGACAGTTCATCTCAAACCAAGTATAATATAATCACTTTTAAGAGTTGGATAGGTACAAAAGGACTGATACCATGTAATTTATTTCATTGAAATAATTATTATTTGTTTTACTTATATTACTTATTATATTTTAATTATTTATTATAATAACTGATGATGATTCCTCTTCAAGTGATGATGATAGAGAAAAAAGTAGATATTGAGAAATATAGCTTAGTTAATATTCTAATAAATATTTTATTTTAAAATTTATATTTTATTTTAAAATGAGTTTATAGTTAGTTTTATTTTAAAATGATTAAGTATTTTATTAAAATTTCATATGATTCATATGAAAATATAAATCAATTTCAGTATCTCACAATAGATTGGACTTATAGGTTAACTTCAAATTTAATTTTTTTATAATAGATCAAATTTGGGTTCAAAAATTAGGCTTGTTTCATGGAGTGGATCAGATATGAGCCTACAAATTTTACATATTTTTAATTAAACTTTAGTTAAATCTGATTCAACATAACCCATTTATATGTCTATATGTGTTTAATAATGTAAAAAAAAGAGTTCAAACTAGCCTCTAGGTAACTTTGTTTTACCTAATTTAACTAGTTATTTTGTTCCATTATATCTTATTTCGAATTATTTCTTAGCAATTACTATATAAATAGTATTACAATAAGATATAAGCCTGTAATCCACCATAGATGAGGGATTCTTCTTCTATGAAATAAGACATATAAAGGTTTGGTTCATTTCCTTCAACATATTTAATGAAGTGAAAAATTCCTCCACAACTTCAGTGAATAGTTTGCCAATGATATCCCAAGTCTCCTAAAAGAAATAAGCAAAATATCCATCAAGTCTTAGTGCTTTGGAAGGGTGCAAACCAAATAGAACTTATTTATTCTCTTATTATGTGACGGGTGAGACCATGTATTCCTTCATCTCCTAACTTATTAATCTTTCAAAGAATCTTCTAATGTTAAATTCCCTAGGATATTGTTGTCTTTAAATCCCATCAAATTAGTGAAGAAATTCGATCTTGCTCTAATCAATATGTAGAACCCCAAAATTATCTTATACCTCAATTATTTTATTTCTTTTTCTTATAACTAGGATGAAAGAGTGGAAGAATTTTGTGTTAGTAGCTTTATCCCTTAACCAATTGATCCCTGATTTCTATTTTAAAATTAAATTGTGCAAGGATAAAGCCTCTTGGAACTCCTTCAATCTCTGACTTTCCAAAATTCTCATATCATTGTTATGAGGATGCATATAGTAATTCTCTTAAGCATGTCTCAAATTGTTTATAGCTTCCAATTCTCCTTTTGTCTATTCTTTAGCAAACTCCTTGATTATATTAATCTAACCTTTATTTTTTGTATTTATTTTATTTTTCTTGTATTTTATTTTATTTTTAGTTTACTCATTTAATTTTCTTTTAAATTTCTCTACTTCGACTTTGAGTTTGTGACTTAATTTTAGGATTTACGATTCATTGATATAGCCATAACTCATAATGGAAGGATGGAGTAGTTAGTATTATAGTTGGTATTCTTATAAGAGTTATGATATGTCATCATAATATGTAACATCACCATATTTGAAAGAGATGTTTCCTAATATGTTTACAGAAGCTCAACTAATATTCTTTCCATCTTGTGACATTTGTGGGAGACATTATTACAATTGTGAATGTTAGGCATCAAACTATATGTGGGAGAAACCAATCATGTAAAACTGGCCTTAGAATGTACCCTATAAGAATATGTATAATTTAAAGTTGTGTGATAGTTGTGATTTGCATTATGTTTTAGGGTTCAATTTGTTAGGTATTTAGTGTTAATTTAAATTACGAGTGTGTGTTTAGGTTTTAATTGTATTAGTTTATGTGTTTAAGTGTTTTTATGGGTTAGTATGAGTCTTTAGGCTTAAATTTTATGTTTTTGAGGCACCTTGATGTCTTTGTTAGTGTTTCAGGGTCAACAGTGAAGAACGGAGAACTTTTGGAGAGTTTTAGGCCCAAAACCATGGCCCACGATCGTGGCACAATAGGCTACGATCGTGACAGAAAGATGTGAGCCAACCAGATCCAGGCCACAATCGTAACATTTTGGTCACGATCATGAAAAAGAGGCTAGAACCAAGCCACGATCTTGACACTTTGGTCATTATCATGACAGATAGGGATCGTGGCCCTGTGTTGAGTAGACACAAAAATAGGTGAAAACATCAATTTTTGAGGAACTTTTTGTTCCATTTCGACCCTGAAAGAACCCTAGGGCTTCCAAGGTATTTAAGAAACATAAAGAATAGAGAAAGGAGCTTTTGATCAGCCCCCACGACGAACCCCTAAAAAAAAGAACCTTGAGAGATCGAGAAAGAGAAGAAGGAAGAGAGAAGAGGAAGACGACATAGACACAGCGTGCTTCCTGGAATAAGAAGCTTTTCGAAGTTACGGCCTCCCATCATCCATTCGAGTTCTGTTTCCTATGAATTTCATTTTTATTTGATTATATAATTAGGATATATAGTTTGATGATAGAATTGAATTGTGATTGATGTTCTATACTCACCTTTGGCGCGCCCTTCCCAATCTACACAGAGGAGGAAGGTATTTGTTTCTAAGCTTTAAATGCTAGACAAATTGTAGTTCCCAAGTACTTTTATTTTGAAACACTTGATAGGCTAGAGTTGTGCGACAGAGTAAAAAATTTAGATGAACGAATCCAATGGGCCCAATTTATACGGTTCCAATTTCCTGTCTATCAGGAGCTCACATTGGAATTTTTCACTTCTCTGGCTTATGACCCTAAGAAACCCAAGGAATTGTGGTTTAGGTTGAGAGGAAGAGCTTACAAATTGAATGTAGAACTCATGTGCGATATATGTGGATTCCCTAAATCCTCCATCATCAATCATTATGAGGATTTTCATCCTTCTCAATATTGGAATGAACTCATTGGAATAAAGAACTTTCTTACCAAGAATTCTCACAACAATATAATACAGTCCCACGAACACTTCTTGCTGTACAAATTCATATGTCAGCTGGTTTTTGATAAAACTGAAACCAATAGGTGTTCCACAAAGGAACTTTTTATGTTGTGGTGCATGGAACACGGTATTTCATCGTGCACTTGCACACATCTGCTAAATGTTATTGTTGCGACTTCACGCAAGAGGAGTAATCATCTAAGAATGGGGTACATAATGTCTACCATTGTGGAATATATTGGCGTGGACCGGAGGATTAACTATTCATCTCCCTGAATTCCTAAACCATCACCACTTATGGAGGGCTGAAATCTTTAAGTCCCATAAAATGAAATTTAGGGATATCAGCCAGAAGACACATATCAAAATTAGGGCCAGTCAGGGGAGTTCAAGCTCAACCCCGCCGCAACAAGTAGAGGAGGACTCTACTAATGAAGAGTTCGAGGAAGAGGAAGAACATGGCTAGAAAGAAGTTCTGGATGCAATCTCTGAAACTAACAAGACACTTGCGAAGAACACCAGGATGATGAAGGAGATGGCCCGGACACATTGCTGCTAGAGCCAGGATATCCATCGGATCCATAGATATTTCGAGGCTCAAGGCATTAAATTGTTGCCTCCAACTCTATCACCACCTCCATCTCTATGAGATTTATGTCTAACCCAATTTTTTCCAATAATTCTTTTTCAAATTAGCCTTCAGTTATAACACCAGACTTTCTGATCTCTTTTGCTTTGCCTTATATTGGGAGATACTACTGTAAATTGACATATACATGGTTGTATTTGAGTTCAAAGATTTATTTGAATCCTTTTGGTACGTATGCCAGTGATATAAAATGTTATATGCCCTTACATGAATTTAGAGTTCATCGGTAGGCAAAATCTTAGAGATTTCTGACATGTAAGATTCTAAGTGTGTAAAATTGAGTCCATTGGATGGGCATGACCATGTTGGTCAAATTAAATGTGTTCTAATGCCTTAGAGGTGGTTAGACATGATTTATAGACTTATTGGACACTTAGAAAGCTTAATTGGAAAAGTTGATGTACATATGGACCTAATTCTAATTTTTCAATTCTTGGAGGACCAATTTGTAATTTTATAAAGTGAAGGGGATTAAATATAATTTTCAAAAGTTTGAGGACCAAAATGAAAATAAAAGTTGGTTATTCTTAAATTTTGGGCTTAATTGCAAATTTAGGAAAAGTTTGGAGGGTATTATGGTAATTTCATATAACGCAAGGGTGAAAGGGTAATTTTACCATATTTTGGTCAAAGAAGAGTCAAAATTCTAGACTCTTCTTATGTGTGGCCGTGCACTTTATGTTCTTTAGACTTAAACCATCTTGTTTTTATTAAAAGAGAGAGGAAGAAAGGAGAAGAAAGGAGGAGGAGAAGAAGAATTCGTACATCACCAAAATTCACCCTCCTTTTTAATTTTTCAACTCAAACCAAGGTGTTCTAAGCTAATTTGGGTCAAGGAACTAAAATCTATCATTAGATTTCAGAAATTCTCAAAGGATTTTAAGATATCACCAAAGGAAAGTATAGGTAGAATTTGTCTCATCTGTCTCTACATTAGGATTTTGTTAAGATATGTTGCTCTCCATGCTTGAATATGCATGAATCATGGTTTAGGTGAATAATATGTGTCGTAGAGAGGGTTCTTTAGTTCAAAACTAAAAATGCCCCCTTTTGGTGAAAGTTTGTGAATTTTTGAATAACTTTTGGAATTGATGATTTAAATGAATTCTATGGT
>JAOQMS010042799.1:0-13001 GCA_027563885.1 Erythroxylum longipes
AAGGTGTTATCGTATGGGAGATAAACTCACGTAACTACGATATTCTGCATGGCTACGATATTCTGCATGGGAGTCGGACTCTGGAAATGGGGCCCGACACTACACATGTCAATTGCACTATAAATTTTACCTAACTTTGCATACTAAAAACTTGTAGATGTGATGAGTCAGGATCATATCCATAAGGAATGTTTTTTTAATTCTCGTAATAAAAAAATTAATAAAAAAGAAATAAAAGGGGATTTGGGATTTTATGCAATTGAGGAAATAAAGTAAAATTAAACTAGAGAAAATAAATTATAGAATACAATCGAAAATGATAAAAGTGTTGAATATGTGTAAAGTCCGGTTCTAAAATTAATCATGGCCTAAACACAATTAAACATATCCTATCATTCTAATTTTTTCACACCTCTCCTCGAACTATTGATTATGGACTAACAATACACTCTGTTAATCTTAGTTTTCTCTTAGGTTGTGTTTAATTAAGAGATGATCGTTAATTAAACCTAACTACTGAATAACCTAGGATACAATCTCTAGATTTAATTGGGCAGTCGTATTACGAAGTGGAAAATGGATCAATATACACGGTAACTTCACACATTTGGGTCATCTAACCAAAGTTACGTTGTTTATCACGATCTAATTTTGTTAATAGATACTTTTGAACATCAAATATAACGATTACAAATTGTATTCAATATTCTATTAATAGGTTTGTAATAAAACAATCTGATGAATGCATTAAGATTATCTATACAAAACTAAAAGAGAGATTCAACATTAAACAAGATGAGATAAGATTAACTATTATTCAGGCATCAATTTCACCTTCGAACTAGCGTTGGGAAGTTAGCCTTCCATCTCCTTCATTAATCTCTAAAAAGAATGGCTACTTTCATCTCTTTCCATCTTAAAAACTGAAAAGAAAAGGATGAAGCTGACATGTTCGTACGTTTGTCTAAATTTTTTACTCTATTGTCACAACATTCTTTTTATAGTAAAACACTATGTTAAAATGGACAAGTGGCATAAAAGTCACTGGCGTGACTATTCTCTCACGGGTTCATGTCATAATTATGAGACTACTCACAATTGTGACAATTTGCTAGTTTGGTCATGAGCCACAATACTTCACTCTCCATTTTTATACTCTATCTTGTCTTATCTTCGTACTCCATAAAGACAATAGAATATAAATATCGAGAAGCTGGGTCAATGAGTATGCTTTTGGCTCACTTTAGTTATTATGCTGACAAATTGTACCTAAATCAAATATGAAATAAAGTGAGTGTTTTAAGCATTCTAAAGCATTAATCACTAAGTGTCATGGATTAAATGTATCAACAATTAAGTACTTATTAAGTTCCCCTACACTTAGCTTTTGACCGTCCTCGGGCAAATCATCAAAATCAAAGTCACAAACTAAAACACCTACTCATTTTTCATATTTCCTAACATAAATAGTCATAAGTAAAGATGAATGACTTTCAAAACCCATAATAAGAACTCAACATTAAAAGCTTCTACTCATAATCAATCGACATTCATCACCTTTAGAAATTGAGCATTTTTATCCAGAGGTAGACTTAGGCAAAATGTGTTTAAATAAGATATATCTATGGGTACACTCAAACACCATTCATGATCATAAGATAAAGAAGATATAACATACCCTAAAACTATACCTTGATCTGCCATAAAATGACATTTTTCCCAATTTCGCACAATAATGCATCGTTTCAAGATAATAGCAAGATTCTGAAGGCATTCATCAAAGAAAGAACCATAAACCCTAAAATCATCCATGAATACATCTATGATCTTCTCAACATACTCGAAAAAATTCTCACCATACATCTTTGGAACATAGCGGGTGTATTACATAATCCAAATGGCATCCTTTGGGAAGAAAATGTAATGAATGGGCATGTGAAGGTGGTTTTTTATTGATCTTTTGGTGCAATCATGATTTGAAGATAACTTGAAAAACATTTAGAAAATAATAATAGTCATAACCAGCCAATCTCTCAAGCATCTGATCAATAAAAGGAAGGGAAAAATGGTCTTTATAAGTCACTGAGTTTAATTTCCTATAGTCAATACAAACTTGCCACCTGGTTTGTACTCAGGTGGGAACTAACTCACCTTATTAATTGGTCACAACTATGATTCTAGACTTATTTGGAATCACCTAAATAGGACTTACCCACTTACTATTGAAGATCAGGTAAATAACCCCAGTATTGAGAAGCTTCAGCACTTCCTTTTTCACAACTTCCAATATTGGGGGATTTAACCTATGCTGAACTTGTCTTATGGACTTTGCATCCTCCTCCAACAAAATATGATGCATGCATATAACAAGGCTTATTCCTTGGATATAAGCGATCGTCCATCTGATGGCCTTCTTATGCTCTTTTAACATTTGAAATAGCCTATCTTCTTGATCCAAAGTCAACTCTATTGAAATAATAACTAAGAGAGTCTGCTTATCTCCCAAATAGGTATACTTGACATGTGTGGGAAGTGGCTTTAGTTCAACTTCAAGTGCCTGCACATCAGAAGGTAATAAGTTCTGGTTCGAATAACTGCATAGAAGCCAAATCATACCGTTTTGGAGAGTTCCCCAATGATTCCAATGAAGTTGTCATTTTAACCATCTTTCTCCCACATCGATATCATTATTGTCTTCTGATTCTGTATGCTCAGTCAAGACTATTTCTAAATGAATCTTACAACTCAACCTAAACATTTCTTGCACCAGAGGATCAATCACATCAATAGAGAAAATAGATCATCATAAGGATGTTTCACGGCATAAAAAATATTAAAAGGAATCACTTCCCTATTAAAATCCATCTCGAGGGTTCCCTCATGAACGTTTATCTTAGTCTGAGCCCTATTGAGAAACGATCTCCTTTTCGAGATATGTATGGGATTCTACAAAGTGTCATCATTCATATTAACAACATAAAAATCCACAGGAAATACTAACTTATTCACCTGCACCAAAACATCCTCAACCACACTGTTAGAGGAAGAGTTAGTGTGGTCAGTTGATAGTATGATAACACTTATTTCTTTCAAAGGGATCAAATTCAAGGAAACATAATGATATGTGCTTAATTGATTATATTTTTATTCTATAACACTTAGTGATTAATGTTATGAAAATGCTTAAGACATTCACTTTAGTTTATATTTGGTTTTAGGTAGAACTTAGAAGCAAAAAAGCTAAAGTGAGTCGAAAGCACAATCTTTGAGGTGTCTTTTTTAGATTCATACACAATTGTCTCCATGGAATAAGAAGAAGGATTAGAGCAAGAGGAGACAATAAAATTCATGAAAAAAAAGAGTATACAATGCAGAAAATCAACTAAAGTTATGAGAATGCAAGTCACAGCCATGACACAACATGTCATGGTTGTAACTCACCTTACGTAGACAGGACTGACTTAAATTCACTCCCATAACTCAACAGATATTCTAACCGAAATTGCATTTTTTAATATAAATAGGCATATGACAATAATAAGGGTTATGTTTTCGTATGGGAAAAGTTTGGAGAATCGAAAAATGGTTTCAGGAGAATGAAGAGGGGCAAACCTCTCATCCTTTGGAGACCCATGAGCTTCTCGATGCTGGTTTAGAGGTGATATCGACGCCAAAGAACCTAGTTAAGCATTTCTCTCCTTATTTGTTGTTCTTTATCTTAAGGATTGATTGTGTTATCCTATCTTTGATGGTTGGGTATTGTGTCAGAATGATTGAATGCTCTATTTGATTATTTTTATGTAAGAACCCATTGCTAGAATTTCAATATAATCCATAATTGTTATGTTCAGATTAGTTTGTGGTGACTAATAGTTTTTAATCATTAAGGATAACATCTTGTGAGGTTGTTACCTTAATTAATCTGTCTTCCTAATTTCCAAAGCGATTGTGCAGTTAAATCTAGAGATCTTGTTCTAAGTGGTTTGACAGCTAGGTTTAATTAACAAGCTCTCCTTAATTAAAAAAATCTAAGGAAAAATTAAGGTTAATAGAGCTTATTGTTAACCTACGATTAATAGTTGCTAAGAGGTATACAAACACAATTCAATGAAATATGTCTAATTGGGTGTAGGCTAATATTGAACCAAAGAATCGGGTTCCCAATGAATTCATCACTTTCATCATTTTTGCATGTTTTCTTTAATTTAGTTTCATTTTATTTTCTTATTTCAAAACCAAACCAAACACCTCCTTAACCTAAACATCAACTGATTTCATTTTAAAAGCTTTATACACACACTCTATGGGATCAACCTAGACTCACCACTACTATAGTAATAGGTCTAGTTTATTTTGTGTTGCGTTACGATGCACCATTATCAGTTTTGGCACTGTTATCGGGGAGTATGGTGTTTTAGTCTTTGTTCTTGATTTTAATTGGTGTGTACATATTTGTTTATAATTAGTTTCTTTTCAGTTATTTCATGATCTTTTCACTTTTTGTTACATAAAAAAAAAATCTATGGATGGAAGTAATTTTTTCTATAACTCATATTCCCAATCTTATAACTAAGGTTGGAATGATCATACTAACTTTAGTTATGGATGGGGTAATCAAATAAATTAATTCCTTAATCGTTTGCAGGACGCATAGCAATTCCAACATAGACCAAAACTTTTTAATCATAAATCAAGTACATCTCTGGAAGAATTGATTAATATTATGAATGCTAATGCTTTACAATTTCAACAGGGTGTATAGTAGTTTTAACAGCGTGTATAGCAATTTCAACTGAGTGTATAATAATTTTAGTAAGTAGTACAACAATTCCAGCAAAATGCAATGTTTAGGCGGGGAGATAACAATCACCTAGAACCATAAAGTGAAGAGGAGCATCTATATCAAACCAAGGTGTACCCAAGGGACGTTAGTGTAGAAACCTCACAGAGTGAGAAGGAGCTTGAGAATTAAGAGAACTACTCAAGGAATTGCTTGTGTAGAAGAAGTGGAAAAGGAGCTAGAAGTAGAAAATGAAACATCTTTTAGCTCAAAGGTGAATACTGAGTCCATAATTGCCTTTACCTAGCAAATTGGAGAAATTAAACGAGGAAGAAAAGGTTGAAGAAATATTCGAGATATTTCTAGAGTGCATGGATTCAGTAGAAATTAGAAGTTCAAAGATAGGGAGGACGCTAGAGGTGAATGATTATCAATCAAGGCCCTATCTTAAACAACCTTACGTGGAAATGGCTCAAACTGTGATACTAGAAGATCATAATTTTGTCACAAGAGGAGAAACCATGAAGTCGAGCTAGCAACACTAAACAAAGGCGCTACTTAGGAGGTAACCCAAGGGAATTTAAATTCTTTTCCTTTACATTTACGCATTTAATTCTTATATGCATGTGTGTTTTTAGATGTTTGTTTTAACCCAAGGGAATTTAAATTCTTTTCCTTTGCATTTACGCATTTAGTTCTTATATGCATATGTGTTTTTAGATGTTTGTTTTTACTTGTTTTAGGTTTTCAACAAAAAGAGAGAGAATTAAACAAGCAAACAAACAATTTCTCTTTTTTCTATTGCGTCTAGGACTATATAGTCATTATTAGAGTATGAATTGAGTAGAAGAATCAATGGCAACTTGAGCATATAATTTTGCTCTTATGATTGGTCAATGTGAACATTATCTTTAGAAGAGTAGTGATTAGTGGTAGACAAAGCTAATGAGATTTTGAGCCTTTATAGACTAACACACCCTTATAAGTCTCATTGTCTTTTGTTTATGTGTGACCTTCATGACATATGTATCCTAATTTTCTTTGATTTTCTATTCAAGATTACATTTTTATCACATGCATTAACATGAAAATGATAAGGCATCATTTGTTTTTCCGAACTAAATTAGCCAAATAGCCTACCCATTATATGATTTTTCCTTTTAATAAGCCCCCTTGAGCTTTATTACCCTTTCTTTTTACATTAACCACATTCTATGCTTTAAACCTAACCAAATTTCTTACCTAAGCCCAAAATCTAGTGAAGAATTTGTTGATTGTTGAGTTTGTGGACGTACAAAATTCTAAGTGTGTGGGTATGCATATTGTGGGATGGTTATAATTGTTGCCATTTCATTTTATGTCTTATCATTTAAATCCCACATTAATGTAGTTTCTTTCAATTTAAAAAAAGAAAATAAATAAAATAAAAGAAATGAAAAGAAAAAGAGAGGAGAAAAAGAAGAAAATGTGTGTTTAAATAAAATTATCAAGGAAGAAATACATATTTGTTCAAAAATTAGCTATGATTAGTTTTTTCTCCTAAAGATGTATTGAACGCATGATTTGAGTATGTTGAATATGAGGTGGATGTTATCTTTAAAGGATCATTCCTTTAGTTTCAATGTTTGATATCATCAATTTTTATAAGTGATTCCTTCTAATTGTTTATGTTTTATGCTGTTTGTGGTGTGAGAGTTTGAGTTTAAGCTAGGAAACATGGTTTTTCACTCATCATAGTTGATGTACATAATTGTGAGTGAATGTTGGATTTTACGCTTGATGTTACATTGAGTGCTTTTCGTTGTTTCACTAGCTTTGATGGCTTTCATGGTACTTTACCCAAATACGTCTCACCTTACCTTTTCTCACATTACAACCTTGAAAAGTCCTTTGATTCATGATTATGCATATGAACCTTAGTGGTGGAGAAATGAAATGATTTGCAAGGCTGTGGAATGTCATGAACATGAATGATATTTGAGTGCACCTATGAATACATCTTATTTAAACACATTTTCTATGTCTACCTACAGATTGTTCAGTTTCTAAAGGTGATGAATATTGATTGATCATGAGTAGAAGTGTTTAATGTTGAATTCTTGCTATGGTTTTTAAAGTTGATTCATCTTTGCTTACGACTATATATTCTTGAAATATATGGAAAATGAGTAAATGTTATGAGTCTATGATTTTGAATATAATGTTTTTCTCGAGGATAATCAAAAGCTAAGTGTGGGGGAAATTGATATGTGCTTAATTGAATATAAATTTATTTCATAACACTTATTGATTAATGATATGAAAATGCTTAATACATTCACTTTAGTTCATATTTGGTTTTAGGTACAATTCAGAAGTGAAAGAACTAAAGCGAGTCGAAAGCATAATCTTTAAGTCGTATTTTTTAGATTCGCACTCACTTGTCTTCATGCAACAAGAAAAAGAAGGATTGCAACAAGGGGAGATGAGAAAATGCATAAAGATGAAGATTATACATTGCAGAAAATCAAGTGAAGTCATAAGAACGCAAGTCTGCACGACTAATGATGCATGACCATGACACAACATGTCATATCTGACTCACCTTGCATAGGCATGACTCAAGCATTCATGCCCATGACTCAATATATCATGGCTGTGACTTTCACACATATGCTGCTCGAAACCCTAGTTTTAAATATAAATAGAAATGTGATGATAGAAAGGGTTATGTTTTCATCTGGAAAAAGTTTGGAGAATTGACATAGGGGTTTTAGAAGAATGAAGGGGGCAAACCTCTCATCCCTCAAAAGAATGGAGGGCTAGACTTCCCGATGCCAATTTGAAGGTGATATCTACGCCAAAAAACCCAATTAAGCATTTCTCTCATTTTTTGTTATTCTTTCTCTTAGGGATTGATTTTGTCATTATATGTTTAATGTTTGGGTGTTATATAAGAATGATTGAATGCTCTATTTGATTATTTTTATGTAAGAACCCATTATGATAATTTCAATATAATCCGTAATTGTTATGTTGAGATTCATTTATGGCGACTAATGGTTTTTAATAATTAGGATAATATAACTCAGGTTAAATGACCCAAGCTTGTGTGGATGTTGCCTTGATTAATCTGTTTTCCTAATTCGTAATGCAATTTTCAAATTAAATCTAAAGAGCTTGTTCTAGGTTGTTTGATAGCTAGGTTTAATTAATGAGCTCTTCTTAATTACGCAAGACCTAAGCGAAAACTGGAGTTAACAGAGCTTATTATTAACCTAGGATTAATAGCTGGTAGAAGAGGTATAAGAATAACAATTCAATGAAATATGTCTAATTGGGTATAGGCTGAGATTGAACCAAAGAACTGGGTCCCTAATAAATTCATCACTTTCATCATTTTTGCATGTTTTATTTAGTTTACTTTCATTTTATTTTCTTATTTGAAAACCAAACTAAACCCCCCATAACCTAAACACCGACTGATCTTATTTCAAAAATTTTACACACACTCTTTATAGGATCGACCTAGACTGAACACTACTATAGTAGTACATCTAATTTATTTTGCATAGCATTATGACACGCTAACATCATATAAATTGAACGAGACATAATATTAATTGAAGCTCACAAATCAACCATAACTCTATTAATCACAGTATTACTAAATTTGTAGGAAATAGGGAACATATCTAGATCTTGGGCATCTTCTTCTTAAAAACCACAAACATATTCTCTCCCATCATCACCTTTTCATCACCTCTCAACTTTATCTTATGCATACATAGTTCCTTAAGGAATTTTGGGTACCTCGGTACTTGCTTAATTACATATAGAAAAGGTATATTCACTTCCATATTCTGAAAAGTCTCTATTATCTCCTTGTCTTTCTGCTCCTTATTTTGTCTTTCCAATTTGCTAGGAAAAGGTAGAGGATTAGTCTTAATGATATTAGAGCTTTTGAAGTTTACCTTTGTGCTAAATAAAGGGTTTTCTACCTTTTCCAACTCGTTCTTAATCTCTTCTTCATTGGCAATCCTTGATGGAATTCTCTTGGGAACCTCAATCTCCTTTCTACTCCTCAGGGTTATAGCACTAACATTCTTCGGGTTAACCTCAGGTTAAGATGGTAGTTTTCCTCCACTTTCTGATTCTAGACAGTTGAGCCTCACTACCATCTAACCCATTTGGTTTTCCACATTCTGTATGCTTGATTTTTTCTCTTATTGAATCTGTTGTATTCCTTACTGAAGCGGTTGTTATATACTCTGTTTAAATTGAAGATTGTTAGCAGTAAAAGTCTTGATAAATTTATCCAGATTTGTCCCTGAACTAGAAGAAAAAGCTTGTGTCCTTGGTTGAAAATGTTGTGATCCTTGTGGCCTATTATGGAAGTAATTATTCTGCATGTTCCCCTCGTAACTCAAGGTGGAGGGATAACTCAAGTTAGGATGATCCCTCCACCTTGAGTTATATGTCTGGGAGTGCAAGTTATATTGGTTAGGAAAGGTCCCTCCCATAACATTCACATATTTTATACTTCCCTTTTCCAATGTCAGACACTCATCAATTAGATCGCTTATGTTTGAACATATTCCACATGCCTTTACTTGTACCTTTCTAAGTACAATTTATCTAACAAAAACTGTTATCTTATCTAAACGATGTTTGATAGATGAAGTAATTACCTCCTTTACACATTGAATATTGTTACAAGTGCCACAAATTTTGACTATTAGCAGCCATACTTTTAAGTAGAATCCTGACTTCTATGGGAGTCTTCATACACAGTGCCCCGCCACTCGCTGCATCAACTAGACTCCTCTCTATTGGAAATAATCATTCATATAAATATTAGATAAGGAGTTGTTTTGGAATATTATGGTTCGGATAATGTTGATTGCAAAAAAAAACAAACTACTTGTTTTACTCTAAAAACTGCAAGTATACAGGTCGTTACTTGTAGTAGAAAGTGGATATCGACCAATAAATATTGTGTTTAGGCACCACTTAATTCAGATTTTGCTTTTTTAAAACTCAAATTCGAATAATAAACTGAAAAATAAACTAAATCAAACAAACTAGCAACAAATAAATAATGTAACAAAAGTGTAGAAACTTTGACTTTAAAATCCGTCAAGAGAGTTAATCAAGTTATGAAAGAGAGGATTTTACCTATCATTAATGTTAATCAAGCCATTTATGTGTTTATGGGGTGTCGGTTCTAGACGGTCGTAGGGTTGATTACTCTCTCTCGAGTTATAACCATTAAACCCTAAATTGTAAGCCCTAATTGAATTGTGGAAACTTGCAATCTCTCAATTGAAAAATTACCAATAATTCTAATTAGTTCTAAAGCTCTCTAATAAACAATCGAGTCTCGTACCCGATCGTTCTCCGTGAAATTACTGTTTATATTGATTAAGTGGTCAATTAGATCGCTTAACTCTCATTAATCTTATATAATCATTTTTATCCAACTCACCCTCTCGATTTGTTACTGAAATTTACAAATACATTAATTAATTACAACACCCAAACCAATAAACACAAAAATAACTAATTCAACATTAACTCAAGGTAAAATCCCAAAGGAGAGTTTAGAACATTATTAACAACCCAAAATCCATTTCCATACAATCCATCTCAACTTTATACATTTAAATGAAAATGGAAATAGAGAGAAAATGAAACTTAGGTAGGACAAACCAGGAAGGCAACGACATTGGGATACCACCTGATCTAAGGAGTAGCAGCGTTAGGATCCACTCCTTCTTCCTCTTTTTCTTCTCTCTCTCTCTTCTTTCTCTCTCTTTTTAAGGTTTCAAATGGAGGCTGATTGTAAAGCTCCTTTCTAAGGTTACATCTTAATGCTTTTATAGTCTTTTCTAATTAGGTAACCCTAGTGTCTTAGTGGCATGATTATGGCTAGCTTGTTTGCTCTCTGTCACAATCTTGAAAGGTTTCCCACAATTGTATCCCTATACTTGAGCTTCTGCCACAATCGTGGCATATTTGCCACAATCGTGGCCCTGGGTCATTGCGCAGGTCTTCTCTAGTTCTCCTCCGAATACCCTAAAACATTCACAAACTTATCACGGCACCTCATATGTATAAAATTGAAGCTCAAATAGAAGTTCTCACTTAGAAAAAAGTTAAAACACAAATATTAATGAACTTACACAATTTTAAACCTAAACACACACTAAACAATCAAATTAACCACTAAACACACACTAAACTACCTACGAAAATACAATACAATCTACATCTATCAACATCCTCACACTTAAACTTTTTCTTGTCCTCAAGAAAAAATCAAATACAACTAATAAAATTCTATCACTTCATTTTCATAAAGATTAAAGATCCAATCCCTCAAACTTTGTCCAACTCAAGTGTCAAATTGCTACACACATCATGACTAATTTTCATTAGTGTATATAAGTAAACTCAACTTATGAAACCATCACTCAAAGATAAGTATAAACTTGAAATGGAACTTCCTTATAGATTTCACTCATTTCCCTCAAGTGTTTGATGGTTAGTGTTTCGCTCAAACTTCTTATAGGAAACCACAATATCATAGGCTTACTAATACATTAATTCTCCTCCACGGTGATTACATACTAAGATAGATCAAAAAGACTTTGTTTCGGGTTGTAATATGGCTAATGTTAAGGTGGGTCAAAAAGGTTTTATGGGTTCATCACAAGCATTTATAAAGTAATAAGTGTACAAAGGGATGACAAAGATAAACTTCTGAGGTATGCAAATGGATATGACTGCTACTCTGCACTTATTAATGCTACTACATATTATTCCTTTTCTTTTCTTTCTTTTTCCTTTTTTTATCATTGGATTTTGTTCTTTTCTCTTTTTTTCTTATTTTATCATAATAAAGAAACAATAGACAAAAACAAAAACTATATGCAATGTGCTTTAATTGTAGAAGTACTAAAATATGCTCAAAAAAACTCAAAAAGGAAAAAAAATGTAGCCAAAAAAATTCCAAACTAAAATATCACTTAGCACAGTATTAACTTATGATTGGGCAAGCTAATAGATTTTGTAGGTTTTAAAATGGGGTGATTTCAAGAAACAAAAGGTTAAAGGCTCAACGGGGCTAGCAAGGGATAAAAGAAGGGTAGGTCATTTAAGCCAAAGGTTAAAACAAAATGTGCCTTAATCATTTATATCTAACATGCATCCAGTAGATTTAAATTGATGCAAAGCAAGTTCTGAAGGTAATTACCTAAAGAAGCGTCACGCAAACAAGGAAATGAAATGACTATAGAATGGAGTCATGAAGGCTCAATTCCTCACATAGGCTCAATAGAAAATCCATTATGTTTTTATACACTACCTCATTGCTCAAGTGTCAAGCTCTAAGTAAGCTTATACAGCCAACTACTTTCATCACTCCACATGGTTCACTCTCCACTCAAGTAGCCTAATTTGAGTTCACGCATGCATTTAATCACATTCCAATTAGCATGATAGAATCTCATGGCATCACATTCATCACAAAGATAAAATGTAAAGGAAATGACACACCTAATACTAACAACCTAACATGCATCTTAAATGACATGCAAAAATGCAAACTTAAATGTAAAGACTACCTCCCCACACTTGAACAACACATTGTCCTCAATATAAGAAAGAGACATACAAACACATAAAAGTAGAAATAACAATAGGAACTAAATGGGTTAGAACCCGAACTCATGGTGATTGAGGCGAGGATGGTATCGAAGGTAGTAGTTGTACGCTTTGAGCTTCAAAGTATCGATGAATTCTATGTATATACCAGCTCTAACGTCGTTATGTGTGGGCCATCTTCTTCATCATCTTAGATTTTTTGTAAGTGTGTCTGTAAGTGTTTGGGTGTTGGCAAGATTGCAACAAGCAACTTCTCCCAACCAGATTCTTTTATTTCTTCTTCCTCTTTGGACTCCTTGCTAGTCAAGTCCTCTTCTAGCTGCGGAGGTGTCGCTGCATTAGAACTCGCCTAACTCACCTTGATCTTTACATGAAATTTTTGGATGATGTCTCAGAGTTCCATGTTATGGGACTTTAAGATTTCAGCACGATATAAGTGATGGTGATTTAGAAAATCAGGGGGGTGGATGGTTAGACCACTATAATCCACACTGTAGTTGTAACACCCCATTACCCTAGGGTACATCCGGGACGCCCGTAGGTCATTCCGGTACATATCCTATGGTAAGGGAGC
>JAOQMS010042800.1:2232-12999 GCA_027563885.1 Erythroxylum longipes
TTGTCGTAAGCTGGGAAAAAGGACATAATACACTTGGATCGCTTGCATCGCCAACACAAAAGGTTCAAATTGTCTAAATCTTCTTCACTAGTTAATTTCAATTAGATTATATCGATTGTGCACTTTGTACCAACATTAAGAGTTAGATCAAATTAGTCATATTTAAATGTCACACTCTGCTTTATTGGCAATGCAGGGTACTCAATTTCAAGTATCTCAATAATTTTACCATAGTAATCCATCAATTCTCTCTATATGCAAGCCTCATTATTTACTGTTGCCATACTATGTCCATGATATTCTGTATGAAATTTGTATCCATTAATGAAATAAATCGGATACGATTTAACAGTTCACAAAGGTCATTTCGCAAGATCACATATTAACTTGTTCTCTATTGGATTTTCTGAGGCCTAAAAAAATTATCATATTAAATAGTATAATGTCATTTGAACTAACCATTTTAATAATTATAAGTGAAAACTTACATATTTCTATCTTTCAACTTCTTTATTAATATCATCCTGTTTTTTTTTCCAAGCATTAGCTTGTATAACCATTCCTTATATAATCTAAAGGTTTAATTATGAACAACACTAAATTCGAAAACCCAAATAATCAATTTGAAAATCAACTTTAACTTACTACACGAAAGGTTAAACTTCTTGACAGTTTAATAAAATGTAACCATGGGCAACTTTTATTTCTTCCCCTATTAACATTCTTCTTGTTGACTGCCCATATGTTCATCTAGGATATGTGAAAAATGGATAAGTTACCATCAACATCACCCGTTCCTCCCCCATCGTCACTGCAACGAACTTTTCTTTCTCTTGTGTGCACATACAGCTCAAAATAATGTGAACAAAATGTACTTGCTTCCTCCACTAAATAAACATTACATATCGAACCTTCAACTTTAGCCTTATTTTTGACATTTTTATTCAAGTGATGCAAATACCTACATTACAAATAGCTATTGATATACAATTCTATGATTAAAATATGTTACAACTCCAATCTGAATATTTACTATAATTACCTATCAAATGGATACATCCATCGATATTGAGCTGGACCAATAAGTTTAGCCTCATGTGCTAAATGCATGGGTAGATGCTCCATACAATCAAAGAAGCTTGGAGAAAAAAATCCCTTCTAATTTGTATAAGATTATTGGAATTTACCTTTCTAGTTTTTCCATTTCAACCAACTTTATTTCAGATGATGTTAAGCTTTTGAAAAACAAACTTAATTATGTTATATCCTCCCAAACCTTATTCGGTAGCAACTCCCGAAATGCAATTGAAATTAGCCTTTGCATAAACACATGACAATCATGACTTTTCATCTGAAATAATTTGTACTTCCTCATGTCCATACACCTTGCCATGTTTGAAACATATCCATCGGGAAACTTTAGACTTTTCAACCATTCACACAAAATTTTCTTCTCTTTTTTGTCCAAAGTGTAACATGCATTCGAATATTTACCGGTACAAATATCTTTATCTAACTCTTTCCTTCAATGTTCATTATGGTATTGAACAAATTGTCAAAAATATTTTTTTCAATGTGCATCACATCTAGATTATGACGTATCAAGTTAGTTTTCCAATATGGCAAATACCAAAAGATGTTTCTTTTTCTGCAACCAAAGTTTTTACTAATGCTTGTATTAACTTCATCAGCTTCAAGTTATGTAACTTTCAGCAATCCTAATTCATAAATCTCTTACAATATCTCTTCTTCAGCTTGTGTGAGGGGGAGGAGGTGTCTGTACCATCCTATTCTTAATGAAATTTTGTTTATTACGTCTAAATGGATGATCTGGAGGAAGAAATTTCTTATGGCTGTCAAACCAAGATGTTTTAGCCTCGTTTGGAAGATAAAATGCATCAAAATCATTGCCACAATAAAGACAAGCTAGTTTTCCTGTCGTGCTCTATCTAGACAACATAGAATATGTCGAAAAATCACTAATATTCCACATTAAACGTACTCTCAATACAAAATTTTGTTTAAGAGACACATCATATGTCTCCACAATATTTTTCCAAAAATGATGCAATTCAGATACTAATAGTTGTAAGAATATATCAATTTTATATTTTGGATTTCTAAGCCCTGACACAATCACTGCCAAGAACATATATGCCTCATTCATACATATCCATGGAGGCAAATCATAAGGAGTAATTATGATTAGCTATGATGAATATTATTGGTCGGATTGACCAAAAGGTTGGAATCCTTCCGTTGACAATCCCAACCTTGGAATCCATCCATCGACAATCCCAACCTAAAATTTTGACTTTCAGTTGCAAACTCATAATGAGTGTTATTGAAATGTTTCCATTCCATTGCATCCAATGTTTGATAGGTGTGAATTGCATCATATTTTAGGGCTTAGTTTGTTATATATTAAGTGTTAATTTGAGTGTTTAGTATATGTTTAGGTTAGAATTGTGTTAGCTTGTGTGTTTAAGTGTTTTTATAGGTTAGTATAAGTCTTTGAACTTAAATGTTATGTTTTTGAGGTACCTTGATATGTTTGCTAGTGTTTCAGGGTTAGCATCGAAGAACAGAGAAGTTTCAGAGACTTTAGAGCTGAAACAATGGAGAAGTTTCAAGAGTCATGAGAGGTTCGAGTCGTGCAGCTGAAACTCTAGACTTAGACATCACTTGACTAGAGCGAACCATTAGGAAAGCTCAACGTGAAGAAGAAGAGGAACTCGTAAAATCAACAATGGCTGAGGAATTTCAGCAAAATTTGGACCATGGAGGGAACCGAAGACGTCAACAACGGACCCTTATAGACTTTATGAGGCCAAGGTTCAATGTGGTTAACCAAGGAGTAGCTAGGCTGCTCATTCAAGCAACCCCTTTTGCAACTAAACCAGCCCTCTTAAACATGCTTCAACAAAATGTGCAGTTTTATGAATTAGCAAACAAAGACCCCAATAGACATATAGTGAACTTTCTTGAAATCTGTGATACCTTTCGATACCATCAGATGTCAGAAGCGCGATCCGAATTAGGCCTTTTCCCTTTACTCTTAAAGATACAACAAAGGCTTGGTACCATTCCCTTAACCCAGATAATGTCACGACGTGGGATCAGCTAATTCGTGCTTTCTTAGATAAGTGTTTTCCTTTGACTAAGACCACTAAGATCATCAAGGAAATTACTAATTTCCAGCAAGGTGATAGGGAATCGATCTACGAAATGTGGGAGAGATACAAGGATTTGCAATGGAAGTGTCCACACTATAACTTACCCAAGGAATTCCTATTGCAAACATTCTACAATGGAGTAAACCCATCGAGGAGAGGCATGATTGACGTAGCTTCAGGAGGATAACTGATGAGGAAGACCGTTGATGAAACGGAAGAGTTGATAGAGGAGATGGCGAGTAATAGTTACCTCTGGACGAACGAACGGAGTAGACAAACTACTTTATTCCTAGAGCAAAAAGGAATTGTGGCTATCAATCAAATGATTGAAATGTAACAGAAAATTGACAACTTGACACGACAGCTTAACAGCATGAAGGCTTCGTCCTCATCCCCGATGAAAAATGTACAACTAAATTGTGAACTCTATGGACAAATGGATCATGATACCGTGGACTGTTACTTGATGAAGGAATACAATCCAGAGAAAGTAAATTACATGGGAGCACAATATGGACAAGGAGGGGGCAATAATCCCTACTCCAACAACCCTGGGTGGAAGAATCACCCTAACTTCTCTTAGGTAAATAATGCTGGAGGATAGCTCAGGCTATAAAGACGAGCAAGCTTCCAACAAGATAAACCAAGCTCAATGGAATCTAAGTTGGATAAGATTTTGGATAAAATTGGAGGCATGGAGGATGCAAATAGGAGGCTCGAAAGCAAATTCGAACAAGTAACAAAGAACATGCCTCATCAATACACAATCTGGAAGTCCAAGTAGACCAACTAGCAGAGGCAATGTCTACTCAGAATGTAGGAACCCTTTTAAGTAATACCGAGTTTAACTTGAAAGAACAGATCATAGCTATTATTTAGACCGAGGAGAAGGAACCTAAACATGTGAAGGAAGATGGAGATAAAGGATAAGGACAGGTAATTATGGAATTCCTTCAAAGTGAGCTCGAAATTGAGCCAATGAGAAAACCATGATTTAAATTCCCATACCCTATTCTAATTCAGCGAAAGTCAATGTCAAGTATGGCAACAAGGAATTCTAAGGAGGTTAAATCAAACAGGGTTGAGAACATAATGGAACAACTGCAAACGAGGCTCACCATAAAGGAATCAGTCCAAAAGAAGGTTAAATGGCACATAGAAGAAGAAAACCCTTACATAGTATAGAAGAAAGAGGACCTACGGGATTTTTCATTCCTTGCAATATTAATGGAATCAACATAGACAGGGCATTCACAAATTTGGGTGTGAGTATAAATATGATGCCCTATACCTTTAGTTTAAAATTGGGGTTGAGAGAGTTAGTACCCACAAAGATGTTAGTGAAGACGGTCAATAGAACAGTTCATCAACCGAATAGGATCATTAAGGATGTGCACGTGCAAATTGATAAATTTACCTTTCCTACAGAATTCTATATATTGGACATTGGAGATGATGTGGAGACACCTATGGTTCTTGGACAACCATTCCTGGCCACTGCTCGTTTAATCATTGATGTTGATAGGGGTGAACTAACTCTGAGAGTATGAAAAGAGCAATTAACCTTCAAGGTATAAAAGAAAGACTACTGTTCTCCTTTACCTCCAATGGATATTAAGGAGCCTGAACCTAGAGGAGAATGGGAAGATATTGAGGATTTTGAGAACGCGTTCAGAAAGAAAAGAACACATAGAAGAAGGTGAAAGAAGGAAAATCATAAGGAAGGTGGAAACCATCGCATGGTAGCTCATGTGCAAATTGTAAGATTAGTGACGGCACTACCATTACATCATTCATTTAAACCATCGTGAGCTTAAAAAAGCGTCGAGCTATTGAAGTTAAAAGAAGCACTGTATGGGAGGCAATCCATGAAATTTTATATGCCTTGATTGTTTTTGTTAGAATGTTTGAATTCCGTAGTTAGGATTATTTTGTTTCCTAATAAAATCAAGAAGGAATAGGACTTTGAGATAAATTAGATGATTGATCAAGTAAGTAATAGAAAGGTGAAAAGGCCACAAAAGAACTAAGAAGTGATTTCAATAAAATGGGAAAAGAATAAAAGAAAAAAAAGAAGAATCGGTGGAAAACTGCTAGGCCACAATCGTGGCCTACGATTGGGCAGAAAAGGGGAACATGCCAATTTTAAAGAAATTTTTCCATTTTACCCTCCAGCCACTTATATATTCATTTCTAACTTACTTTTCTTTTACTGTCACTTTTACTTTACCTCTCTAGATTTGAAACTTACAAACGCTCTCACATTTCTCTACAAAAATTTCAAATTTCTAAATTTCTTCCAAACTCTACCTATTCACAACCAAATATGCTGCGCATTAAGCAATCATCTAGACTGGAGCAATCATTAGGAAGAAATCAAATTTCGGGACGAGGGAGAAGAAACAAAACAGCAGACTTCAGAGCACCCTTTCCAATCTACATAGAGGAGGAAGGTATTTGTTTCCAATCCCTAAATGTTAGACAAATAGTAGTTCCTAAATATTTTAATTTTTAAATACTCGATAGGTTAGAATTGCACGAGAGGGTAGAAAAATTAACTGAAAGAACCCAGTGGGCCAAATTTATACATTTCCAATTTCCTATCTACGAGGAGCTCACTTTGGAATTCTTCACTTCCCTTTCGTATAAACCTAGGAACCCCAAGGAAATGTGGTTTAGGTTAAGAGGAAGAGCTTATGAATTGAACATAGAAATTATGTGCGATATGTGTGGGTTCCCTGAATCCTCCATTATTGATCAACGTGATGATTTTTATCCTTCTCGCTATTGGAACGAGCTCATTGGGGTAGAGCAATTTCATGTTAAAAATGCCCACAACAATATAATAAGGACCCACGAACAATTGTTGCTGCACAAATTCATGTGTCAGCTAGTTTTTGATAAATCAGAAACCAATAAGTGTTCCAAAAAGGAACTCTTTATGTTGTAGTGCATAGACCATAGCATTCTAGTGTGCACCGCCACACATGTGCTAAACGCTATTATTGCGACTCCATGTAAGAGGAGCAACAATTTAGGTATGGGGTACCTAGTTTTTGCCATTGGTAAATATTATGGCATGGATTGTAGTGGGTTAACTGTCCATCTCCCTAACTTCTTAAATCATCACCATTTATGGAGTGATGAAATCCTTAAGTCCGACAAGATGGAATTTCGCGATATTAGCTAGAAGACACATGTTGAGATTAGGCTAGTCAGGAGAGTTCGAGTTTAGTGCCTCCTCAATAGGCAAAAGAGGACTTAACCAGTGAAGAGTCCGAGGAAGAAGAAGAGACAGAAGAACCAGGATGGAAGAAAGCTCTGAACATAATTTTTGCAAACAACACAGTGATCATAGATCAACTAGCGGAGAACTCCAGAATGATGGGGGAGATGGCCCAAACTCAATGACATCAGAGCCGGGATATACATCGTATCCATCGAAATTTTGAGGCTCAGGGCGTTCAATTACCACCTCCGACACCATCCCCACCTCCATCTCTATGAGACTTTATCTAACCCCCTTTTCTTTTTCAAATTAGTCTTCATCTTTGTTTTTATTTTTATTTTTTGTTTCCTTTAATTTATGTTTTTTCTTTTCTTATGTGTTTGTTTGTTCCCTTCTTACATTGAGGACAATGTGTTTTTCAAGTATGGGGAGGGTTATGTATTTTGCTTTATATGTGATTTTGCATATTGTATGATAGTTGTTAGTTTTCATTTTGTGAATTGTTTGAATGTGTCAATGGCTTAGATGGATTGAAATTAATTTAATTTTGAACATAGTCTATTAGGTTGTGAAGAATCATTAGCTCACAAAAAATTAGTGAATTTGGGTCTTTAAATAAATATACAACTTAATTAGGATTTAGTGTAAGTTTGTCACTCTTTAAATTGTCACATTCATTCATAATTTGAGGCCTTTCAACTTAAGTAGCTTTACTAGTATTTTTCATGGAAATTAGTAGCTAAAATAATAAGGTAGGCAATAAAAAAGTTAAATAAATAACTATTCTGTTGACCTTCGGGTTATGAATAGAGCTAGTAGCCAGTTGAGAATATGGTATAGCTGAGTAACCGAATTGACACGCATCACAAATGTGTGCCTTCGCGTCAAAAAGCTATAATAACGTTCCAACCAAGTTGCTTAATAAAAATACAACTTAGTCGAGTAACTGGATCGACATTCATTACGAATGCTTACCTCCGCGTAAAAAGACTAATTCTATGTTCAATAAATAAATTTAAAAATGTGTTTTCTAATAAAAAACTACCGAACTTGTAATAGCTTGACTTTTCATGAAAACATACTTAGAAGCAGTTACAGAGTCTGAATGACCAAAGAATTATTAATGTGTGTGTGCAATTGAAAAGGGTAAATAAATTAACACTTGGATCTGGAGTAATTTGTATATTTGGTTGAAAGCTCCTAGACACAGATTTGCATGCTAACAATTTGATATAACTTGAATGATTGTGTTTAAGATTAAATTTATTTCATGAAATTGAAGCCATTGCCTCGTTACTGCATTGTGTGTTGTGTGTTCGTTATGTATTTGTTGTTTTGTTTACTTGAAGACAAGCAAACGTTTAAGTGTGGGGATGTTGGTAGGTGTGAATTGCATCATATTTTAGGGCTTAGTTTGTTATGTATTAAGTGTTAATTTTAGTGTTTATTATGTGTTTAGGTTAGAATTGTGTTAGTTTGAGTGTTTAAGTGTTTTTATGGGTTAGTATAAGTCTTTGAGCTTAAATATTATATTTATGAGGTACCTTGATGTGTTTGTTAGTATTTTAGGGTCAACATCGAAGAATGGCGAAGTTTCGGAGACTTTCGGGCTGAAACAATGGCCTACAGTTGTGGCACAATAGGCCATTATCGTGATAGAAACATAGGAGCCATCATGGCATATAGGCCATGATCGTGACAGAAGACTATGACACAACCTGACTGCCATCGTGACATAAAGGATTAGATGCAGGCCACGATTGTGGGCCATTATAAGGGATTTTTTAGACCTTTTCGACCCCCAAAAAACTCTAGGGTTGCTCAAGACACAAAAGGTATTTAAAAAATAAGAAGAACACAAGAGACGGAGCTTTTGCATCAGCCACAACTTTGAAACCCTAGAGAGTTTTATCGAGAGATTGAGGAAGAAATGAAGGAAGAGAGACATAAAGAAGAAGCCTATGTGAAATAATTCCCGGAACAGGAGGTTCCCCATCGTTGTTGCCTCTGTCATCCATTCCGAGTCTATTTCCGGTGTAGTTTCAATTTTATGACTGTATAGAATTTGGAATAATCGTAGATGATAGATTTGTTGAATGTTGAGGAGTATCTAAACTCACCTTTGGGATATTTTATCTTTAATATTAATGAAATTTGATTGTTGTGTTTTTATTAGATTTCTTGTAATTTCAATTCTGCACTTGCATAATTCGATAATAAACTAAGAGGGTGAATCAAGTGAAAAATCATTAAATTGGGCTAACGAGAGTTGGGTAATTTAATAGAACAAGAATTAAATCAAACCGGTAAATTTGTGTAAAGAGAGATTTTGCATAGGTTTTTGGTAGTTTTTTGGACAACTTAAGATCCAATTTAGGTTGTGGACAAATTGTGAATGGAGAGATTGCAATTCCCATAATTTGATTAGGGTTTATAAATAAGGGTTATAACTCGAGATAGAGTAGTCAACCTTATGACCATCTAGAACCAGTAATCTAGTAAATTCATAATCAATTAGGTTTTCATTAAAGTCGGATAAAATTTTCCTTCTCTCAATTGGTAGTTCCTAGGTTGATTCTTGATTGGGTATTGAATCTGCTATCTTGTTTATATTTTTGAATTTGATTATTAGAATTGATTGCCTGACTAAAATAATTTCTTGCTTAATTTTGTTCATTTTGAGTTATTGTGAATTGTGTTCAGCCTTAGATTTTAGGATTAAATTAACCCTTCTTTTAGGATCAACACCTTAGGTACTACGCAAACGACCCATGCACTTGTAGAATTTTGAGGTTAAATTATTAAAGCTTTTTCATATTGGAAACGTGTGATCAATGTTCATTATGCCATCTCATGTGAGATGCAGTAACATTAGAGACATATAGTCTTTAAAGTCTCAAAGTTAGCGGGAAATAATACATTTGCTTCCAAGGTACTAATTTCTGTTTCACAGTATGCTTTCTAGGTTTAAACCTATATTGACCACAAAATTTGTACTCTTGTAATTCCACATCAACTCCCCAAAACAACATACATCCCAATTTGCAACAAATAATTTCTTCAACTGGCAAACCACGACCCTAATAAGTTTCATCGTATTGTAAAAATTATCAACCATTATATGATCAGGAAGTAATAATTCATTATACCAACCAAGAATTTTATCAAAACTTCAATCAGAAATATGCCCTTCAAACTTTATGTTCAATATTCGAGCAATTGAAGACAATTAAGTCATGATGTCATTATTTGGCCATAATTCTTGGTCACCTGATTATAGTAAGTCAAAAAACTATTTTGCATGTTGGTTTGGTTCTTTTTGAAGATTTTCTATATTTTCCTAAAAGGTATAACCAGCTACATCCTAAACCATTTGGATGTCAGGATTTTCAGTTGCACGCTCATTATTTATTCTAAATCCAGTCCCCCTTCAAACTCATCCACATTCATTGACAAGTTTACTTCATTACCTCTTGAGATGCTATAAATCAATGGCTCCCCATATCGTGTCCACTCAATATAATTTAGAACAAAACCTTTTCTTAACAAATGGAGATTCACTTCGTCAATAGGAAGAAAACAAATATGTTTGCATTTTTTACATGGACTTCTAATCTTTCGGTCATCCATATATGTAGGTTGAGAACATGTATAGTGAATAAAAGCTTTAACTCCCTCAACAAACTCGGGATTAATGAAACCATCAGGTGTTAATCGCCTATACAGGCAAGATCTATTAACATTACTCATTTTTACAAAACTGTTATTTTAAAAAATGAGAATTAATTACATTGAAATGCAAGTAATCATGTTTGAATTAATCACCTACAAGTTGATTTCCAAAGTTTGATTTAAATAAGCACTATGGTACGTGGCATTGTTTACACTTGTGAATCAAGAAAACAAGTTCTTGTTACGACTCCTAGGCTCATGGAATTTTTCATCGATAAGCCTCATGGGAGCTATATCACGGATTTCCAACCTATATACCATCCTAAGGGTTTATTATGCCTCAAATAATTGTGAATTTTCTATAACTATATAAGTCACTACTTCTTTAATTTTTTTAAATTCAAGTTCGTACACTAAGTTCGAATTAAAAGAAACACTAAGGTATATGACATTGTTACACCATATGAATCGAGAAAGCAAGTTCTCGCTGTGACTCTTAGGCTTATGAAAATTTTCACCGATAAGTCTCATGGGAGCTACATGTAACACCCCATTACCCTAGGGTACGCACCGAGACGCCTGTAGGTCATTCCGATACATATCCTAAGATAATGGAGCGCTACGTGCAATTTCTACAAACTCCACATGGCATCACATACATTTAAATAAATAAAATCAGTAACTGTAAAT
>JAOQMS010042801.1:0-12995 GCA_027563885.1 Erythroxylum longipes
TTTCCTAATTTCTCTTATTTACCTCACTTGGACCCGTTTCTCTGGTCCGACCCGTTCTCTGGAAACGGGATGTTACATGCAACATCATACTTACAGAAACAAATGAATAAGTGGAGCTATAATCAATCAAAACATATACTTCAGAATTAAGTAACTGAGTCATACTCGTAACAACTTCAGGTGCGGCTGCAGCTTCCTCCCTTGTCATAGCCTCCCTTATAGCTCCAGAACTGTCCACTTCAATGACTAGCCTGGTTCTCACTGTTCCAGCTCTTCTTAGGGCTTACAACTGCGACCCCTCTTGCCTTGTTACTTGGGGAAAGTCCTTAATCATAAGTCCCTTCTCTCCACATCGAAAGCATGCTCTAAGTAACTTGAAGCATTCTCCCCTGTGCAGCTTCCCACAATGCTCACATTAGGGGGTTCTTGTTCCTGCTCCTCTCCACCCTGTTATTTCCTCCTACTGTTGAGGCTTGCACTAACGCTGCCCTTGCTTGCTTGTTCTTAACAGAGGCACTACTCCCCACCTCACTCTATGTGTGGTAACTCCGTGTACTCCTCTCAGGCATCGAAGCACTCATCCTCTTCTTAGAAGACTGCTCCCTGTTCTTCTTCTTCCTACTCACTTCATTCCTTATATTCTCCAGTTTTTCAGCCTGGAGTGCAACATCTACCAACTATTGGTAGTCATAGAAATTATGGATCAAGACTTTCTCCTTGATCCACAAATGGAGCCCTCCCATAAACTTACGATACTTATCTTCCTCATTCGCCACAATGTTAGCTGCATATCGAGAAAGCTGTGTGAACTTCAGCTCATACTCACTCACACTCATGGCCTTCTGTGTGAGATTGAGAAATTCCCTATCCTTCTCTTGAATATAGATGCTCGAGAAGTATTTCCTCCTAAAAGATTCCAAAAAGTATCTCCATGACAACACCGGAAGCATATCCTGACTGTGGGGCACTGATTCCCACCAATGAAGTGCGTCCCCTGTAGCAAGCTCACTGCATAATCTAACTTCTCCTCATCTTAGCACTTCATCTAAATCAGAACCCTCTCGGTCCTCTTCAACTTGGCTTCATCCTCTTCCAGATTTGTAGTTCCGTTAAAATCTACCGCTCTATACTTGCGAATCTTGTCATACTGTCCACTTTTATCTACTGAAGCTTGCATCGGGACTTGTGACCTTTGGCCCATGGCATATGAGAGCCTGAGCGAAGGCTTGAAAGAATCACGAATCCATAGGTTTTGTTTTAGGCATAGGAGTAGGAGGCGGTGGCACTTCATGCTGCACACTAGGTGCCTCAGAATCTGGAGCAGAATGTGTCTCAGCATCTTATGGGACATAGGATTCATCTGTACTCCCTTGGCAAGAGTGAGATCGAGTCATAACTCCTCGAGTTCTCTTTCGAGGCGGCATATTCATTCCTTAAGTTTAAAACCATCAAAACCTTTAGTTCATACAAAACAATTTTCAAAGTATACAAAACAGTTCAAATCGTATAAAACAATTTCAAATCATGTGAAACAATTTAAAACAATGCATGTTATTCATTTAAAACAATGCATATTCATTTCATGTCTTAAACTACCCCATTCATGTCTAAACCTAGTCCTACACCTGGACCTAAACCTAATCTCTCTGATACCACAGCATGTTGGACCCCATTTTCGGAGCCCAACATCAGCCATGGGATCATGAAGCTTGAGCGTGGAGGAAGGCTTAGAATTTGGAGCTTTAAAAGAAAAATCCTTTAGAAGCAAAAGTGGGCTTTACCGTGGTGAACTATGGTTTTGCCACGGCAAACATATTGGAAAATCCCCTGGAACTTTTGAGAATTTTACGCCGCGGTGAGTGATTAAACATAGCTGCGACAAGCTTGATATTTTTATCTTCGCCACGGCAACCAATTGGTCTTGCCGCAGTGAAATCACCACAACGACAAAAATAAAGACCTTCGGGTTAATAACGCCGCAGCGAACTCTTGGCTTTGCCACATCAAAAAACCCCTATGGCAGAGCCCACAACCCAAAATGTCCTATCTTACTACATGTCAACTTCAAAACCACAAACAAGTTCCCAAAATCGTAGTCTTGTTTTCATAATAGGATACTTTGCGAAAACAAGAAAAATCATAGACAAATCTAAACACAAATTTCATTTATAACAAAAGACATTAGTTTTACAAAGCTTTAATGGCATTTCAAGTCATAATACATCAGTTAAGTTTGAAAACCAATAATACAAAATACATTTGAACTAAGAGAGCTTAAAATGCGACTAAAGCCTTGAATTCCCAAAAATCTAACTTAAAAATACAAAAGTATGCCAATTCGGAGTGATACCATAACTCTTAACTTACTCGATCACTTGCTTGTCACCTGAATAGGGGGAGGAGGGTAACAATTTTATAACCAGTAACAAGCAAAACCAATGACATAATTTACAGTGAATCATAAGCACATATTTCTCAAATTTTCTTCATGCAATCTACTTCAAAAATAACACGATCTATGCATTCATCAACTTGTTCACCAATCATAAACACGTAGGCACATCCAAAATGGTTTGGGTGGATCCAAAACAGAACGTACTACACATTTCCCATAAGGGTCCTATGTAGCCATGAACAAAACGTACTATCACAATCCCACTTAATGTTCTTGTGTAGCTGTGAACTTATAGGAGTCCATGAAGGAGATCCATACCACTAGTAGGTAGGCAAGAGAAGCCTTTTGTCAAAGTGTACTTGAATTAACTTAGGGGACCACCACAAACCCATATAATCATGCATTTCACAGTTCGTAAACATATTGCCTCAATGGCATTTTTCCGAAACTTGATTTCATAACCATAATATGGTTTCAAAAATCAATAGCCTTTCAAAAATCATTTTCATCATTTATTTCATAAACCAATAACACAATCCATATACAAACATATGGCACATTATCAAAGCATTCAAGAAGCCTTAACATCACATTTATAACACAATTGAAAACATTTCAAACTTTCTTGGTTTGGAAGAAACGTTAGGGGCTTATTACTTAATTATAAATGTGTAACCCACCTTGAAATCCTTGTTTATAAAAGTGGCCTAAGGATGTCCTTCCTCTTTCTCCTTTTGCCTCTCTTGATAACCTTCTTGATTTCCTTTAACAATAACTAAAATTCCATTCAATTTGGTTTAGAAATTGGAAAGTCATACCTCAACAATTTAAACTATTTCTCATGCTCAAACAAAATTCTATATTCAGCTCCCATCCTGAAATTTAAATGCCTAAAGACTAAATCTAGACTTGATTCCTTCATACAATTTATATCCTTATGTATCTAGTTTACAACAAATCAAAAATCAGTCCATTTGGATAACTACACCAAAATTTATGCCCAAAATATCAAAGCATGTTCGTGCAGGAAAATTGAGTGAGCCGCGACGAAACCCAGAAAATCGCCGCGGTTAACTTGTCTAGAAACATGCTTCGAAGACGTGTTCTGTGACTTTTTTCCAATTTTTAACTTCCCACCTTTTGCATAACCCCTTCTTAACACATAAACCATCTCTTCTACTTCATTTTCAACTTCATTCCAACCCAAAATCATTCACAACAAATTCATAATCTACTTTTGATCATTAACCAAACATTAAAACATTCACATAAACCATTTATCAACAACTTTCTACACATATTCACTTTATCATAATGCTCATACTTACTTGTTGAAGCTTCAAATTCTTCAAGATCTCCAAAAACCCTATCTTTTCTCTTCTCTCCCTCTCCTTCCACGACACTCTCTTTCTTTCCCTCTTCTCACACACAAATTTTCTTCTTCTACACTCTTAATAATCACAAAAATGTCCCTTTTGCCCTCCAATATAAGCCTTGTCTTTTAACCTTAAGTGATCTTCCAATTTTGCCCTTATATCACCTTACATCATTAATACTTTAATTCCATCAATCCATAAAATAAATCCTCCCAAACTTGACATAATAATTAAACTCCAAATAAAATGATTTATCTAACAAGACCACAAAATTTATTTAGATCAGCTTAATAAAATCAATAAAACAATTTAGGGCCTAACAGTGATTCTCACCAGAAAACTAATGTAAAGTTGGAATCCCTATCAAAGACTATAGATTATGGTATCCCATGTAAACACACAATTTTTTATTAACCTATAGCCTGGTTAACTTATAAGTCGAATAAGTCTTTTTGATAGGTAAGAAATGTGCAGACTTTGTTAATTTATCCATAATCACCCGTATTGCATTATATCCCGTATTAGTACAAAGAAATTCAGTCACAAAATCCATAATAATCATATCCCAAAATAAAAAGGTAAAATGCAAGCTTTATAAATAACAAAATTCCATTGAACATCTAATAAATTTGTCCCGTTTTCAATTGTGGATTAAAAATGCCATGGAAGTATCTAAATCAACCAGTGCATCCTTGGATTGCATAATTTCTAGAAATATATTTTTCAATAGAGAGAAGATAATCATACCCTTCAACAATATTGTGAATATCATTATCATCAAGAATCTTACTAAGTTATTGCTGACATTGGGCACTAGTATGTAAAATTTGTTTTTGTTCTGCTCCCAACTCCATACCTTCCATCATTTTTCTAGAAAATATAATGCCAGCTAAAGGATTTTTGACCTATCTTTTTATATAAGAGAATGCTTTTAATCTTTTCAAAGCAGTTTGCTCTGTTAATTATTAGAAATGAAGTGCTTGCTATAGCTCTTAGCTTGGAAGCTGCAAAAAGCAAAATACCCTAATGACTACACACTCTCTATCCATTTTTTTTCATAATAAGCATTCTATATACATGCTACTCCTAGAAAAGAAAAAAAATTTCATCTCTGAGGTTTCTGGGAAGCAATGGCACTATTAAATACAATTTTGAGGTTTATAAAATCATCCTAATTTTTAAGACGACAACATGCCATATTGTTCCCAAAAAACCCTCCTAAAAGTATTTTATTTATTAGTTCTCTTTTCTAACCAGTCGATTTGGTCATAGCTAAATTCCACTCAGACTCCAGCCAAATTCATCTGTTTCAATTATTGGAGGGATCAGGGGATTTGGGTTTTGTAAAATTAATTTGTAATAACCTTATATTCGGCTGAACTCATCCATGAATGTCTTCTGCCTAGTGATGTCATGAGAAACAAAACACATCCCCACCATATTTTCTTGAAGGTCTTTGTTTGTACAAGCATTAACAACTATATGGATAGGGCCACTGTTGACCTTGGAACCATGTGTTTTGATCTCAAATTTAATATTTTGTTCCTTTTTGCCCTATAATGCCAAGAAAAACATATCTTTGACTTTATCAAAAGAAGAATCTTCAACAAGTGTCAGCAGATGCTTCCCAATAATTTTGTCAACACCAATATCCGTTAGCTTAACAACTTTTGCATTCCACCCCTTAACAAGGCCATTAACATCAATTACAAATATTGGAACTATAGTTGTTTCAATTAATTGAACCACCTCACTTGTCACTGCTTCTAGTTACTGCATTCCTTCAACCTTTAGGCTGTTGAGCTATGAGTGAATTATTTTAGTGTTTCAATGCACAATTTCTATATCTTTTAATGCATTTCTTAGTATCAATTATAAAGAATTAATCGCATCCATTTCATAGTCCTTCCAAGGCAGACGCCTCATCTTGTCTACTTCGAGAAAGGCCTTGAAGGATGACCTTATATGCATCTTCCTAATGCTATCTTTCTCACCTAGTTCATGTTTTGCACCACCACATCGAATTTCTGGAGCAGTTTGAGATCGAAACCAAATATTGAATCCTCATAACTTATTCTTATAATTTTCATGTCATACACCATATCACCTATAGCCCAAGCACCTGGATATCTAGCTAGGCTATTCGTACTTAAACCTAGGGAATTGTTGATTGCAAAAATAAACTACTTGTTTTATGCTAAAAATTGCAAATGTACGAGTCATTACTTGTAGTAAAAAGTATATATTGTCCCTCAGAGATTGTGGTTAGGCACCACTTAACTCAAGTTGTGCTTTATTTAAGACTCAAATTCGAATAATAAATTGAAAAGTATACTAAATCAAACAAACTAGCAACGAACAAATAATGTAATAATGGAAATATTCCAAAAGAATTAATCAAGTACTGAGAGAGAGGATTTTACCTATCATTAATGCTAATCTAGCCATTTTTTATGTTTATGGGGTGTCAATTCTAGATAATCGTAAGGTTGATTACTCTCTCTCGAGTTATAACCATTCTCTGAATTGGAAAACCTAATTAATTTATGGACTTGCAATCTCTCAATTCACAAACTACCACAATTCTAATTAGTTATAAAGCTCTCTAATTTTCCATGAAATTACTAACTAGATTGATTAAGTGGTCAATTAGATCGCCTAACTCTCATTAATCCAATCTAGTCATTTTTATCTAGTTCATCCTCTCGGTTTGTTACTGAAACATGCAAATACATTAATCAATCACAACACCCAATCAATTAAACATAATTCTTCTATATTAACATTAAATATAAGCAAAATCCTAAAGGAAAAGTTAGAACATCATTAACAACTCAAAATCCATAACCATACAACCATCTCAATCTTACACATTAAATGAATAAAAAGATAAATGGGGAGGAAATGAAACTTAGGTTAGATGATTCAGGAAAGCATCGGAATCAAGAGATCACCTATTCTAGGAAGCTTCAGTGTCGGAACCCTCCTATTCTTCCTCTTTCTTTTCTCTTTCTTCTTTCTCTCTCTTTTTTTGGGTTTCCAAATGTAGGCTAAATGTAGACTCCCTTTCTAAGGTTTCATCATAATCCTTTTATAATATTTTCCAATTAAGGTAATCCTAGTGTCTTTCCGAGGTCCGAAATGTCCAAAATGTCACTCGAAAACTCGAATCTAAAAGTGACTCCGTATCTATCTATACTCAGGCCACGATCGTGGGCCTTAGTGCATGATCGTGGTTAGTTTATCTGCTTTCTGTCATGATCATGGTAGATTCCCCACGATCGTGGCCTATGCTCAAGTTTCTGTCATAAGCCTATGTTGGTGCTTCTATGCCACAATCGTGGACTATGTTTTGGTTCGGGTCTCCTCTGAAACTCCTCCGAATGCCCTAAAACACTAACAAGCTCATCACGACACCTTATATATATATAACTGAAGCTCAAAAACATGTTCACACCCAAATAACACTTAAAACACAAATATTTATGAACTAACACAATTCTTAACCTAAACACACTAAGAAATCAAATTAATCACTAAAGACACATCAAATTACCTACAAAAATACAATGCAATCTACACCTATCAACATCCCACACTTAAACTTTTGCTTGTCCTCAATCAAAGATCAAATACAACCAATTAAATTTTATCACTTCATTTTCACAAACATTAAAGCATGCAATCCCTCAAACCTTGGCTAACTCAAGTGTCAAGCTACTACACACATCATGACTAATTTTCATTAGTGCACATAAGCAAACTCAGCCTATGAAATCATCACTCAAAGATAATTATAAATTCAAAATGGACCTTCCTTACGGATTTCACTTATTTCTCTAAAGTGTTTGATGGTTAGTGTTTCACTCAAAATTTCTATAGGAAACCAATCTATCATAGGCTTGGTAATACACCAATTATCCTCCACAATGATTACATGCTAAGAGAGATCAAAAGTACTTTGTTTCGGGTTGTAATGTTGCTAGGTTTAAGGAAGGTTAAGCAGGCTTTAGGGGTTTATCACAAGCATTTTATAAACTACTACGTGTACAAAGGGATGATAAAGATAAACTTCTAAAATATGCAAATGGATAAGACTACTTATTTGCACTTATTAAAGCTACTACATGTTATTCCTTTTCTTTTTTCTTTTTTTCATTTGATTTTGTTCTTTCTTTTTTTCATAATAAAGAAACAATGAATAGAAAACAACAACTATATGCTATATGCTCTTAACTTGTGATTCCACATTCAAGTATCACTTAGCACTCTATTAACTTCTAATTGGGCAAGCTAATAGGGATTGTGGGCTTTAAAATTGGGTAATTTCAAGAAACAAAAGGTTAAACGCTCAATGGGGCTGGCAAGGAATAATAAAAGGGTAGATCATTTAAGCCCAAGGTTAAACCAAGAAGGCCTTGATCATTTCTATCTAGCATGCATACAGTAGATTTAAACCGATTTAAAGAAAGTTCTGAAGGTAATTACCTAAGGAAGCATCACACAAACAAGGAAATGAAATGACTATAGAATGGAGTCATAAAGGCTCAATTCCTCACATAGGGTCAAATGAAAATCCATTATGCATCTATACATTACCTCATTGTTCAAGTGTCAAGTTCTGGGTAAGCTTATGCGGCCAACTACTTTCATCACTCCACATGGTTCACTCTCCACTCAAGTAGCCCAATTTAAGTTCACGCATGCATTTAATCTTATTTCAACTAGCATGATAGAATCACATGGTAACACATTCATCACCGAGATTCAAATTTACGAGAAATAACACACGTAATACTAACAATCTAACATGCATCTTAAATGACATGCAAAAATGTAAACATAAATGCAAAGACTACCTCCCTACCCTTGAACAAACATTGTCCTCATTGTACAAAAGAGAACATCCAAAACCAATAAACAACACCTGAAAAACAAAACACAAAACCAAAAAAGTGGAAGAGATTAAGGGTAAGGTGGGCTTATGATGATGGTGCCGATGGAAGTGGCGTATTTTTCCTTTCATCTTTTAGTCCTCCAACAAGCTATAATGCATAATAAATCTTCAAGTAACCTCAAAACATACCATTAGGCACCTAAACAACAAGAAAATGAAGGGAGAAACAAGTTAAACCAAACTAAATATTATCAAATTAAAACAAAACCGTACTAACACAAAAACAAACAAATGAAAGACAAACATGCTAAGTTAAGGTCATTGACTTAATCATTCCATATGAAATCATGTAAGAGTGAGTGAAAGGAAAGAAAGTACTTCCCTTTCTTATGAGAATAGGCCTCCAAAGTAAAGCTTGCATCTATGCCCATTAACCTTAAAAGTTTCCCCTTTTTCATTTTCTAACTCCAAAGCTCCATAGGGAAACACTTGAATAACCTTGAATGGGCCACTCCATCTTGACTTGAGCTTTCTGAGAAATAACCGAAGTTGTGAATTGAATAAAAGAACTAAGTGCCCAATCTTGAATTCCTTTTTCTTACTGTGGCCATCATGCCACTTCTTAGCCCTTTCCTTATGCAACTTGGCATTTCATATGCATCATATCTTAACTCTTCCAATTCATCAAGCTGTAACAATCTCTTCTCTCCTGCTAGCTTCCAATCCATGTTTAATTTTCTAATTGCCGAAATGGCAAGCCTTGCCATACATAAGTCGATATGGTGTTGTGCCTATTGGAGTTTTGAATGTTATCTTGTAAGCCAACAATGTATCATCCAGCTTCAAAGCCCAATCTTTCCTTGAAGTGCTCACTGACTTCTCTAAAATCTTCTTCAACACTCTATTCACCACCTCCACTTGGCCACTCATTTGCGAGTAGTAAGGGGTTGCCACTCTATGATGAACATTATATCTTCTCAAAAGAGCCTCAAAGGGTTTATTGGAAAAGTGGCTCCCACCATCGCTTATGATAGCTCTAGGCACCCCAAATCTAGTAAAGATCCTCTTGATGAACCTTTGCAGCACCTTGCCATAATTTTTTGGAGTAGCTGTTGCTTTGTCCCACCTAGACATATAATCAACTCCAACTAATATATGAGTTACCTAGGGAAGATGGGAATGTTCCCATGAAATCCAAGCCCCATAATCAAATATCTCCACCTCTATTATGTTTGAAAGTGGCATCTCATCTCTCTTTGAAATATTTCCCAATCTTTGGAACCTATCATAATGTAAACAAAATCTCGAGCATCCTTAAACAAGTTTGGCTAGTAGAATCCACACTCTAAAATTCAAATAGTCGTCTTGTTCGCTCCATAGTGTCAGGCACAAACTGAACTATGACATTAATTCAAAACTTTAGGCATTTCATCTTTAGGGACATACCTAATAATCAAACTGTCAACATAAATTTTATATAACATAGGTTCATCCCAAATATATTAAGAACACTGAAATAAGAAACGCTTCCTTTGTTGATGCAAAAGATTAGGGGGAAGAATACCACCTGAGAGATAATTAGCAATATCTACAAACCAAGGAAGAAAAGGATTTTCTACCACCATTAAAACCTCGTCAGGAAAACGCTCTTCAATGCTTCTTCTTCATTTTATTCCCCTTCAAGTCTCGATAGGTGTTCTACCACAACATTTTTTACTCTTTTCTTATGCTTAATCTCAATGTTCAATTCTTAGAGTAGAAGCACCCATCGGATGAGCCTAACCTTGTTATCCTTCTTTGCATAAAGATAACACAATGTCGCATGATCTATAAAAACAATAACTTTTGAGCCCAAAAGGTAATAATGAAATTTTTCACATGTAAATACCACTGTAAGCAACTCCTTTTCAGTAGTGGTTTAGTTCAATTGTTCTCCTGTCAAGGTCTTGCTGGTATAGTAAATTACATGTAACCTCTTTTTCTTCCGTTGTCTGAGTACACAGCCAATGATATGGTCACTTGCATCACACATGCTCTCGAAGGGAAGTGACTAATTTGGTGACATCAAAATAGGTTCTGTTGTAAATGTCATCTTTAACATGTTAATAGCCTCTAAACAATCATCATCAAACACAAAAGACAAATCTTTAGTTAACAAATTAAAGGCCTAAAAATAAGAGAAAAGTCCATAATAAACCATCTGTATAACCTTACATGACCAAGGAATGATCAGATGCCCTGGGAGCTTTTTAAACACTTTAGTCTTAGCTCGATCTACGCCAATCTCCCTATATAGCATCCTGTCCCCATACTAAGGGTTATAACCTCGATTTTAATAAAGGGGAGAATGTCAATAAGAGAGTTAGAGGAAAATTTACATTTCAGGCTCAGCAGAATGTCAGCATACATGCATGTGAATTTGGGTCTTTGCACACATGAAAATAATTGTACATGCACTCTTTGACATTTCGGGTGAATAGTAATAGGATAGAATGAGAATTGTGGTTATAGCGAATGATTAAAATGAAATGGAGTAGGAAGACTAAAATAAAATCTAAGTGTTGGACTTAGTGAAGAAAAATGTGTTGAAGAAGTTTACTGAGAATATTTAGTATGGGAGTTATAGATGGTAGAGTAGAAAGTTATGGTCTTAATAAGGGGGAGATGTTCAGGAGCATAGACGTATCGTCTATAAAGATGTATCGTTTCTGATGACGTCACTTCGTCTGTGATGATGTCACTTCATTTGTGATGATGTCATTTCGTCTATAAGGATACATCGTCTGTAAAGATGCATCTTCTGCAAAAATGTATCGTCTGTGATGACGTCACTTCGTCTGTGATGATATCATAGGGTCTTAAGTGTTGCATCATCTTAAGTTGACTTTGCTTCATCTTAAGTTGACTCACGCTTCGTCTATGTTTTGTTTCGTCTGTTCCTTGCCTTGTCTGCATTTCGTCTGCTTTTTCACTTTGTCTGTCTTTTGTTTCGTCTGTATTACTTCGTCTATCTTTTATTTCATCTACTTTCTGCTTCATATATTTTCTATTTTGTCTACTTTTTATTTCGTCTGCTTTTTACTTCGTCTACTTTTTGTTTCGTCTACTTTTTGCATTCGTCTGCCTTCTGCTTTTTCTGCTTTCTGCTTCGTCTACTTTTTGCATTCGTTTGCCTTCTGCTTCTTCTGCTTTCTAATTCGTCTACTTTTTACATTCATCAACTTTCTGCTTCTTCTGCTTTTTGCTTCGTCTACCTTCTGCTTCATCTACTTTTTGCATTCACTTGCCTTCTGCTTCTTCTGCTTTCTGTTTCGTCTGCTTTTCGCATTCATCTGCTTATTGCTTCTTCTGTTTATTGCATTCGTCTGCTTTTGCATTCGTCTGCTTATTGCTTTTTCTATTTATTGCATTCGTTTGCTCTTGCATTCGTCTGCTTATTGCTTCTTCTGCTTATTGCATTCGTCTGCTTTTGCATTCGTCTGCTTATTGCTTTGTCTGCTTCTGGCATTTGTCTGCTTATTGCTTCTTCTACTTCTTGCATTCATCTGCTTCTTGCATTCATCTGCTTATTGCATTCATCTATCGTCAGTAAAGACGTATCGTCTCTGATGACGTCACATCGTCTCTGATGACGTCATATTATCTTAAGAGTTGCATCATCTTAAGTTGACTTTGCTTCGTCTTAAGTTGACCATCTGAATCATCTGTTTATTGCATTCGTCTGCTTTCTGCTTCTTCTGCTTTTGTTCGCCTACTTTTTGCATTCGTCTGCTTTCTGCTTCTTTTGCTTTCTGTTTCGTTTACTTTTTGTTTCGTCTACTTTCTGCTTATATGACCGAAACTTCTTCTTCTGTATACTTTTCATTTTGTATCGTCTGCTCCATCTTTAACCATTCAGATGATAGAATTTGTTCTTAAGGTCTTCAAGAAAGTTATAGACCTATAAGTCCTCTTTCAAACTATCTAACAAGGATCTTGATCCGATACCTATAGCGAAAGTTATGCTAGTTGCCCCAATAGAAAAAGGTTCAATATGATTAAGGACAGAACCAAATTAAATGATTTTGGTGTCAATGGAGACTTAAGAATAGGGGAATATGTTTCTAGAGGAAAGTGTTACAAAATCACTTCAGTGTCGGGGTCAAGAAGTGAACGTAAAGTTGACCTGAAATGATGCACTATAGGAAAAATCTGAAAGTGAGTAAGAGGTTATGACTTGTGCTTGCAGTGGTATTACTGAGTCATAAAAATTAAGTATAAATTATACTTAAGTGAGTTTGGATAAAGGGAAGTGGATAAGTGGATAAGAATTGGACAGGTGTCGTAG
>JAOQMS010042802.1:0-12992 GCA_027563885.1 Erythroxylum longipes
TAACTCCTTCCTTTACTTTATACCACCTTACCAAAATCCATAATATACCATATTAAACTCCAAAAATTTCTAATTCACAAATTATAATTTATTTCCATGCTTGGTGATCTAATAACGTAATTAAAATAAAATAAAATATAAAATCCTAAAAGTGGGATCCAACATTGGAGAACTAATATCTCTTCACCATGTTTTGTGCATTAAATAACTTCTTGAGTTGTAAAATTATAACAAAAATAAACAAGTTCTCATGCTACCTCTAAAGCTCCATAGACATCCTACCCAACATCACATATATATATTGTTTAACATCATCAATATAACGATGGAATCTATCCAAAACTTCATAAGACATCCAAACTAGAGTTTGATGGAACAGTAGAGTTCAAGAATATATAGTTTCTTTTCTTACCTATGAACAATTCTCAAGTAACAAAATTGGTTCAAAAAATTGGGTATAGTAACCTTATAAGCATTTATGACGCTCCTTAGGGACAAATTGGTACTTATATTTTCTAACAATTAAAAGACATAAAAGAGCATCAGTTTATACCATAAAACCAAATAAAATAAGTACTTCGATAAATATTTGGTTACTCTGACTATTTTATTTAAAGCAATAGCCATCACTATTAAATTAAGAAATTAACAAATAATTTTCTAGTAGGCTAGGACCCTATTTAAACTAAGTTGATCTCAATAAACCATTTCAATTTGAATTAGGTAGATAATATTCTTACCAAGCGCATCTTATGTGACTTTAATATCAATTAGGTGACAACTTTCTTCAAAAGTATATCTTATATATTATTCCTATCCTTGCCTCTAAATTCATATAATCATGAGTCACTCAAATCATCCAAATTTAGTTAAGTAGAAACCATTAATTTAAAAGAAAACATATTCAAGTTAAAGAGGTCTTGAGCCACTCAACAAGCCTTACAATAAAAAAACTCTAGTTTTATTCTTAAATAGTATAAGGCAACTATCACATTCGTAACATGTACTTAACAATTATTTAAGTGATTTTACTTTTAAAAAATTTATGTCAATCTCACTATATTAATTATTTCTAACATAATCAAATTATGAAATAAAATCCTTTAAAACCTTTGCTTGATTCTAATTATTAATTTGATAATTAATTTAACTTAATAACTCAATTCTTTAAAAGTGAATAAAATTCTAAAATATTCCTAATAAAAATAATCCTTTGAAAATAATTTTCAAACATTTATAAAGCACTTTTCCAAATTTATTAGGAATTTACAATTTAAATAAAAAGGAAGGCTTATAACACAAAATCTTACATTCCTTCATATTTTTCATGTATTAGTCATTCCAAAATATAAGGATTTAGTTAAGATTTTGCTCTTTCTCTCTCTTATATGACTTTTACAGGTTTTCTTCTCACAATGGCTCCACTAAGGATGATTAGGGTTAGGCAACCGATCGACGAGCTCTGCCAACAAGTTTCCGGTGAAGGAAAAACTAACCTAGCAGTAACTTATCGAGCCCCATTTCTGATTTACTCAGAAGAAGAAGGTGAGCGTTTCCATGACTTTAGGAATAGAGCAATAGTCACTCATAGGTATTTGAATTTCGAAGTGTACTAGAATATAGGAGTTAGACACCGACTTGAACAACTAGCTGCAAATATAGGGTGGAATAGATTTGTTCGATGCGATGTCCCTATTTATGCCACCCTAAGTTTAGAAATTTTCACAACAGTTAGGTACAACTCTAAAATGGATCTGTTTTGGTTTAGGTTAGGTGGACATGTTTTTAAACTTGATTATTCTGTCATGCGTGAATTGTTTAATTTGTTTTATGCAAAAATTTTAGATGGTCATGTAGATTTTGGTGTCGATGCCTATTGGAATACTCTCATAGGTGAAGAACATTTTGATTCATGTAATGCACCAAATGCTCTAATCTGTAGTGCTGAGAATTTACTGTTACATAAATTTATGTGCCTGACAGTATTTAATAAAACCGAATCGATAAATGCTCAGCTAAAGAAAATTTCTTTTTATGGTGCATGGACCGTAAGCTTAAAATCAACACACCGTATAGAATTTTTCGATCAATAGTAAGTGTGATTAATAAAAAATACGTCTTTTGGGATGGCTCATATTGCTTCGGCTCTGGGTGTATTTTATAATGTTAATATGGAAAATTTGCATATTACTCCCCACGACATGTTTGATATAGCTTATTTGAGATGCTCTGAGATTATGGAGGTCCAATCTATGGCACTTCACAATCCTCATATGCACACTATAGTAAGGAGCAGGAGGGGTGCTAGTGCAATCGCAGACCAACCCTCTACATCGAGCATCGCTCTAGAGACAGAGGAGGAAGCAGTAGTAGAGGAACCGAGGGAACTAGTGGTGATTAACTGATATCAACCAATTCTTACCAAATAGCAGCAAACCATCAACATATGACATCCCAACTCGATGAACTTGACACACAAATGAGAAAGGTTCATAAGGAGCAAAGAAGCTTGAAGAGAAGGTTCCTCAACTTCTGTAGGAGGAACAATTTTGAAGCTCCTATGCCATCACCATCACCATCACCATCACCATCACCATCTGAATAAGCTTTTTTTCCCTTTAACTTTTAAAATTTATTATTTCTTTTGTGTGATTGCATTTAATTTCTTTTGTTTAGTTTTAATTTCTTTAATTTTGGTGTGAATTCATTTCGGTCAGTTTGGTTTGCTATCATATATTGATTTCAATTTCTTGTATTTGAGTTGTTTTCATTTTTTATTTGGTTTATTGTCATCATCACTTATTTAGGGGTTTACTTGTCATATTGAGGACAATGTGATCTTTAAGTGTGGGGAGGTGACATCGACGTTCTTAATTGCATTGTGTGCATTGTGTTGAGTAGGATGGATATTAGGTATATCATGTGCTTGGTGTCAGTAATGGTGTTTTTTGTTAGCAATGGAACTACATTTGAGTCACTCTAATAAATATTGCCATAAGATTCTGTCATGTAGTTGGAATTAGATTGAATGCATGCTTGAACTCGGATTAGGCTACTTGAGTAAAAAGTGAACCATATAGAGTGATGAAAAGTAGTTGGTTACATAAGCTTGGTCACAAATTGACATTTGAACAATGAGGTAGTGTAGAGATGCATAATGAGTTTTCATTTAAGCCAAAGTGAGGATTGAGCCATATGACTCCATCTATAGTCATTTCATTTCTTTGTTAAATGTTACTTCCTTAAGTTACTACCTTTATTACTTACTTTGAATTGGTTTGAGTCTACTAGATGCATGCTTAATAGAGATAATCTAGGCCCTTTTTGTGTTAACCCTTGGCTTAAATGACCTACCCGTTATTATCCCTTGCTACCCCTATTGAGCCTTAACCTTTTGTTTTGTGAAAACACTTGAAATTTAAAACTTTAAACCCCTTTATCTTACCCTTCCACAAGCTTAGTAGAGTATTAAGTAAAACAATAGTTGGGATTGTGTGAAATTTGTACCGAGAAAGGTTGAGTATATTTCTGCCTATGGACTACATTGTATAGAGTGCTAGTTTTGATTCATAGTTCTTCCTTGTATGAAGAAAAAGAAAGAAAAATGATATATATATATATATATATATATATGAAAAATGAAAAACAAAAAAATAAAAGAAAAAGAAAGAACAAGTGAGTAGCATCAATAAGTGCAGAATATTGGTTATATTTGTATGTCCCAGAGTTATGTTTTGTTATCCCATTTTATATGCTTTTTACTCTACTTATGCTTGTGTTTCACTCTCATCCCTTTCTTTTGACCCTCAGCGCATTACAACCTTAAACAAGTCCTTTTGATCTACCCATGCATGCAATCATTGTAGAGGAGAATTGGTGTATTTGCAAGCCTATGGTAGTGTAGTTTCCTATAGGAAGTTTGAGCAAAGCACTAACCCTTAGACACTTGAGAGAAATGAGTGAAAACTATGAGAAAATTTCATTTGTGCATCTTTACTTATCTTTGAGTGATTGTGCCAATTGTGAGTTTGCTTATGTACGCCAATGAGAAAGTAATCATGATATATGCATTCACTTGATATTTGAGTTGGCATGAATTTGAGGGATTGTATGTGTTGATCTATATGAAAATGAAGTGGTAGAATTAATTGGTTGTATTTATATTGCTCGAGGACAAGCAAAGATTTAAGTGTAGGGATGTTGATAGGTGTGCATTAGGATATGTTTTTATAGGTAATTGGCATGTGTTTTCTAGCATAATTGTTGATTATTGTTCTAGTTTAGGATTCATTTTGTATGTTTTCGTTAAGTTTGATTTTCATTGTTGTTCTTGTGTGTTTGATGTTAATTGAGGGCAAGAATTGACTATTTTTATGTAGGAAGAAGGAAGGAGCAACTTGGAGGGTGAACTAAAGATCAAAGAGGAGAAGAAATGAGGAGCGCATCTGTGACAAATTCCTACTCTCGTGGGAATCATGTAAATTCTCACGTCACATGGGAATTATAGAAGAAAATGAGAGATGCATCTGTGACAAATTCCTACGCTCGTGGGAATCATGCCAATTCCTACGAGCGTGGGAATTACAATCCGAGGGAATCTGTGAGGCTTTATTAAACTTAGGATTTTTGGACTATAAAAGGAGAATTAAGCCTCCATCTTCAAGGGAGATGACACCCACCTGTAGAAATACCATCCTTGAGTGAAGAACACATGTTTGGAGCATTGAGGAAGGATTAAAGATAAGGATCATCATCAAGATTAGGAAAAATAGAACATCAACACCAAAATTCTAGATTTTGACAAAGAAGAGAAGGAGTCTTTCTATTCAATTTTGTGTCATTTTAATCTCTTCTATTCTTTGTAAAAATGGATTATTTGAATGTTAATGATGTTATGGAGACCATGTTAGGCTGATTTTATTTTAGGGATTGTTTTTGGAACTATTATGTTGAAATCCTGTTTTATTGAATTTAATGCAATTGTCTTTGTTGATTGTTGTTTTTAATTGTCATCTTGCAACAAATCGAGAGAGTGGGTGAGATGAAATTCATGTAGGATTGGACAACGAGAGTTGGTGACCTAAGGACTAGAAATCATCACATATATTGAATAGTTAGAAGAGCGATCTCGACTAGTCAACTGATCACCCATAGGATAGTTTGATAACTAATTGAATCGATAGAGTCATTTGGTAGGTTGAGAGATCGTCCAATTGATTCCCATTAATTCGATTAAGGATAAATAGTTACACCTTGAGAGAGGGTAATTAGTACATTGGAAAATTTAGGGTGAGTCATAATTCAATCGATAAAATAGGAGGGAGACAAAATAGGAAAAAACGTAATCTCTAGTTTTAGATTCTTGAATTCAAATTTTCTGCAATTTCGATATTGTCCATCGTTTACGTTAGTCTTTTAATTTTAATTTAATTTTTTAGATTATTTTCATTTCATAATTTAGTTTATTAAAAATAGTTGTGCCTAAATTAAGCGGTATCTAGGCATCAATCCATGTGGGATCGATATCTGCTCTTTTTACTACAAGTCATAACTTATTTGCAGTTTTTGAGTATAAAACAAATAGATAGGTTTTACCATCAATAGTAGGCCACAGTCGTGGCACTGCCTGCCACGATCATGGCCAGTGCTTAACCCTTTCTGTCACGATCGTGGCCCAAAATGCACGATCATGGCCTGGCACATAACTTTCTGTCATGATCATGGCCTGGGTCCTGTCAACTCGTCTCTTTTTGTCACGATCGTGGTCTATTATGTCACGATCGTGGTCTATTATGCCACAATCGTGGGCTATATTTTTACCCGAAACTCTTCTAAACTTCTTCATTCTTCACCATTTACCCTGAAACACTAACAAACACATCAAAGTACCTTAAAAATATAACATTTAAGCTCAAAGATTCATACTAACCTATAAAAAACAATTAAACACATAAACTTACAGAATTAAAATATAAATACACATTAAACACTCAAATTAACACTAAATACTTGACAAATTGAACCCTAAAACATCATGCAAATCACAACTATCATATAACTTACCCAAGGAATTCTTGTTGCAAAAATTCTATAATGGAGTAATTCCACATACAAGAGGCATGATTAACGCAGCTTCAGAAGTATCACTAATGAGAAAAATGGTTGATGAAGCGAAAGAGCTAATAGAGGAGATGGAAAGTAATAGTTACCTATGGATGAACGAGCGGAGTAGACAAACTACTACATTTTGTGAATAAAAAGGAATTGTAGTTGTTCATCAAATGATAGAAATGCAAGCTAAAATTGATAACTTGACATGACAGCTCAACAATATGAAGGCTTAATCCTTAGCTCCAGCAAAAGCTATGCAACTCAAGTGTGAATTCTGTGGACAAATTGACCATGATATAGTGGATTATTACTTGATAAAGGCAAGCAATCCAAAGACAGTGAATTATATGGGAGCTGAATATGGACGAGGAGGGGGAAACAATCCCTTTTCCAACATCTATAACCCTGGGTGAAAGAATCACCCTAACTTCTTTTGGACAAACAATGCTGGAGGATAGTTTAGACCTTAAGGACAATCAAGGTTCGAACAAGATAAACCAAGCTCAATGGAATCCAAGTTAGATAAGATTTTAGATAAAATTGGAGGCATGGAGGATGCACACAGGAGGCTTGAAAGAAAATTTGAGCAAGTCACTAAGAACCACGCCTCTTCAATGCACAATCTGGAAGTCTAAGTAGGTCAACTAGCGGAATATCTACTCAAAATGCTAAAACCCTTCTAAGCAATACCGAGTTTAACCTAAAGGAACGGATCATAGCCATTGCTCAGACCTAGGAAAAGGAATTTAAACATTTGAAGGAAGATGGAGATAAAGTAAAAGGACAAGTAATTATGAAATTCCTTCCAAGTGAACTCATAATTGAGCCAATCAAAGAACCTCAACCTAAAATTCCATACCCTATTCTATCTTCGTAGAGTTCAATTTCAAGTAGGGTAATGAGGAATTTTAAGGAGGTTGAATCAAATAAGATTGAGGACATAATGGAACAACTACAAACGAGGCTCACATTAAAGGAATCAGTTAAGAAGAAGGTTAAGGAGCAATAGCGGAAGAAAACCCTAACATAACATATAAAAAGAGGACCCGAGGGATTTTTACATTCCTTGCAGTATCAGTGGAGTCAACATAAGCAGGGCATTCGCAAATTTGGGAGTTATTATTAATATGATGCCTTATACCTTTAGTCAAAAGTTGGGGTTAGGAGAGTTAGAACCCACAAAGATGTTAGTAAAAATGGTCGACAAAACAGTTCATCAACCGAAAGGGATTATTAAGGATGTGTACAAATTGATAAATTTATCTTTCCCACAGACTTCTATATATTAGATATTGGAGAAGATGTGGAAACCCCTGTGGTCCTTGGACAACCATTCTTGGCCACTGCTCCCTCAATAATTGACGCTGATGGGGGTGAACTAACTTTGAGGGTAGGAAAGCATTAAATAACCTTCAAAGTGTCAAAGAAAGACAATAGTTCTCCTTTATCTCATCAAGGAAACCGAACCTCGAGGACAATGGGAAGATATTAAGGATCTTGGGAATGCATTCAGAAAGAAACAATCGCGTAGAAGAAGGCGAAGGAAAGAGAATCACAAGGAAAGTGGAATCCATAACATGGTAGCTCATGTGCAAATTATGAGACCAATGAATGCACTACCATTGCACCATTCATTTGAACCATCATGAGTAAAAAAAAAGTGTCAAGGTACCGACGTTAAAAAAAGTGTTTCATGGGAGGCAATCCATGGAATTTTATTTCTTTTAATTGGTTCTTTTAGAAAGTTTGAATTCCGTAGTTTGGATTATTTCATTTCCAAATAAAATCGGGAAAGCATAGGACTTCGATATGAATTTGATAATCGGTGAACTACACAAAGAGAGGTGAAAGAGCCACAAAGAGTTAAGAAGTGACTTTGAAAAGTGAAGAAGAACAAAAGAAAAAAATAAAATAAAGAAATTAGTGGAAAATAGCAGGCCACTATCGTGGCCTTGGCCTGAGGCAGGGTGAAAAATGGGGACACGTGAATGTCATTATCAAAATTTACCATTTTACCCTCCAATCACCTATGTATTCAATTCTAACTTCATTTGTTCACTCACTTTCATTTTTACTTTATCTCTCTAAATTTGAAACCTCCAAACACTCTCATTTCTCTCTACCCAAATTTCAAACTTTTAGTTTCTTCCAACTTCTATTGACTCTCAAGCTAGTATGTCGCGCATCAAGCAAACAGTAAAGTTCGATCAATTAGCAGGGTTAAACTAAATCTCGGGATAAGGGAAAAGAAATAGGACAACCGATTACGAAGCATCTTTCCCGATCTTCTCAAATGATGAAGGTAACTGTTTTCATTCTCTTCACAATAAACAAATTATGGTTCTAAAGTATTTTCATTTTGAAACTTTAGATATATTAGAATTGCGAGACAAGGTCGAAAGTTTAGCAAAAAATATTCAATGGGTTCAGTTCATTCAATTTCAATTCCCAATTTAAGAAGAACTTACCTTAGAATTTGGTACATCCCTTTAGTACGAATCCAAAAAACCAAGGGAATTGTGGTTTAGGTTGGAGGGATAACCTTATGGGCTTGATTATGAAACTTTGTATAAAATTTTGGTTTCCCTAAGTCGTCCGTAGTGGATCAACAAGATGATTTCTATATCAACCCTACTGGACTGAACTAACTGGCCGGAACCGACTCAGCAAGAGGATGCGTCGTCGACGATTCCTTGCGCATGATGCTCTCGGGCATGCCCGAGCATGGGGATCAGCCACCCGGAAAAATCCCACAATCCGAGTATCGCCGAGCACCACACCGTGGTTAGAGCGTTTCAACGCTAAAAATGCACACAACAACATCATTAGGAGCCACAAACACTTGTTGATGCACAAGTTCATGTGTCAAACCGTGTTTGACAAAATGGAAACCAACAAGTGCTTGATGAAAGAAATTTTCATGTTGTGGTGCATGGTTCTTAGCATTCCAGTTTACACAACCACTGACATGTTTAACGCCATTATTGTTGCTCAAAAGAAGAGGAGCAGTAACTTTGGAATGGGCTACTTGGTTTCGGCCATAGCTAATAACTATAGAGTTAAGTGCAATGGACTTACAGTCTACTGTCTTGAATTTATGAACCAATATCATCTATGGCGAGCTGAAATCCTAAAATCCCATAATATGGAACTTCGAGATATTAGTGCCAATACACACATCAAGGGCAGGACTAGTCAAGCGAGTTTAAGTTCTCAACAACAATAAAAAGAGGATTTGACAAGCTACAAATTAGAGGAAGAAGAAGAAATAAAAGAACCGGGCTAGAAGAAAGTACTGGATGTAATCTCCACAAACACTAAGGTAATTACAGATACACTTGCGAAGAAGTCCAGAAGGATGAAGGAGATGAGCCAAACTCAACAAAGTCAAAGCCAAGACATACATCATACCCATCGTTATTTCAAGGCTCAAGGCATCCAATTGCCACCTCCAACACCATCCCCGCCTCCATCACCATGAGGCTTTGTTCTAACCCCCTTTCTTTTTAAATTTAGTCTTCATTTTTATTTTTTAACTTTAATTTATGTTTTTTCTTGCCTTATGTGTTTGTTTATCCCTTTCTCACATTGAGGACAATAAGTTGTTTAAGTGTGGGGAAGGTTATGAGTTTTGCTTTGAGTGTGATTTTGCTTATTGTATGATAATCACTAGGTTGCACTTTGTGAATTGTGTGAATGTGTCAATGGCTTAAATGGATTCTAATTGATTAAATTTTTAACATAGTCTATTAGGTTATGAAAATTCATTAGCTCGTAAAATTAGTGAATTGGGGTCTTTGGCTAAATATGTAGCTTAATTAGGATTTAGTGCGAGTTTTTCACCCTTTAAATTGTCACATTCATTCACAAATTGAGGCCTTTTGACTTGAGTAGTACTAGTATTTTTCATGTAAACGAGTAGTTAAAGCAACAAGGTAGGCAATAAAAAATCATGTTTGCTAAATAAATAACTATTTTGCTGGTCTTTAGGTTATGAATAGAGCTAGTAGCCAGTTGAGAACGTGATATAGCTAAGTAATTGGATCGACACGCATCATAAATGTGTGCCTTCGAGTAAAAAGGCTATAATGACGTTCCAACCAGGCAGCTTAATAAAAAACATGACTTAGTTGAGTAATCGAATCGACATTCATTAACAATGTTTGCCTCCGTATAAAAAGACTAAGTCCATGTTCACAAAAAGTAAATAAAAAATTTTGTTTTCGAATAAAAACCTACTGAACTTGTAATAGTTGACTTTTTATGAAAACGTACTTAGGAGTAGTTATAAAGTCTGAATGACCAAAGAATTATTAATGTATGTGTACAATTGAAAAGGGTAAACAATTTAACACTTGGGTCTGGATTAATATGTATATGTAGTTAAAAGGCCCAAGACATGGATTTGGCATGTTAATAATTGAAATGACTGGAATGATTGTGTTTAAAACTAAGTTGATTTCATGCAGTTGAAGCCATTGTCTCATTACTGTAATGTGTGTTGTGTGAGTTTCTTTATGTTTGTTGTTTTGTTTGCTTAAGGACAAGCAAATGTTTAAGTATGAGGATGTTGGTAAGTGTGAATTGCATCATTTTTTAGGGCTTAGTTTGATATGTATTTAAGTGTTAAATTAATCGTTTAGTATGTGTTTAGGTTAGAATTGTGTTAGTTTGTTAATTAATTGTGTTTAAGTGTTTTTATGGGTTACTCAAGTCTTTAAGCTTAATTATTATGTCTTTGACGTACCTTGATGTGTTTGTTAGTGTTTTAGGGTCAACATCAAAGAATGAAGAAGTTTCAAAGACACTCGGACCAAAACAAGGGCCCACGATCGTGTTACAACAGGCCACGATCGTGACAGAAGCACTAGAGTCAGACCATATGCCACGATCATGACAAAAGCCCAAGACACGGCTGGCGATCGTGGCCTGATTGCCATGATCATGATAGATGGCTCAGATATGGCCCATGATAATGGCTTACAGGGCCACGGTTATGGCCTGTGTCGGGCAGAAGCGCAAACACTCAGAAAAGTAAGTTTTGAGGGAGTTTTTGAACCTTTCAGAACCCAGAAAAATCCTAGGGCTACCCAAAACACAAAAGATATATAAAGAATAAGACAAAGGAGATGAGAGAGCTTTTGCATCAACCATTTTGGAGAGAAACCCTGGAGAGAATTGTTGAGAGATTGAGAAAGAAAAGAATGGAGAGAGAAGTGGAGAAGAAGCCCACATCAACGTACTTCCCAGATTTGGAGTTTCCCGATGTCGTCGCCTCCTGTCTCCATTTAGAATCGTATTTTCTGTTATTTTCCATTTTTATTATTGTATAGAATTGGGAATAGCAGTTTGATGGTAGGATTGTGAATGTTGAGATATTCTAAACTCACCTTTTGGTTTTTTTATCTTTGATTTAATAAAATATAATTGTTTATGTTTATTGGATTTATTGTGATTGATTTCTGTGATTGCATAATTTGGTAATAGACTGAGAGGGTGAATCGAATGAAAATAATTCAATTGAGCTAACAAGAGTTAGGTGATTGAATAAGAACAATAAATTAATTAAATTGGTAATTGTGTAAAGAGAGATCTTATTTAGGTTACTGATCGTTTATTGGACAACTTCAGATCTAATTAGGGTTTTGGATAGATTGTTAATTGAGAGATTGCAATTTTCCATAATTCGTAATCAAACTTCACTTTTTCATTGAAACAAATAATTAATCCAAACATATAGTTTTAAGGTGCATCCTATCTAGATTATCCCAAATTAGTTCATACTACAAAGAAGAAAACCAACAACAGGTAAGAAAGAACATAAATAAAAAGCCTCATTCTTATGGATCTTGATGTCTTCACTTGAATTAATGGAAATACTTTATTTTATCTTTAAATTTGTTTCCTTTTTGTTCTAAATGTGCTCTAATTCATCTCTCTAATGATGTGTTCAATCTAATCGCAAAAGCTGTCTTTTATTCTCATGAAACCCTAAAAATTTAGAATTAGTTAGACCTATGTTGGTCATGTATTCCTTTAGATTTCTAGAAATATTTAACATAATAATCATTATTAATATGGGTCCCTGATATGGATCTATATTAGCCATATATTTTAAGCACTCTTTTAACCATAATAATGAACATGAGTTTGTGTTATTTAACAAATATCCAATTTCAGCATGCATAGATTTCATGTTGCTCCAAATTGCACTAAATCACTCCACTTTGAGTCAAATTTGCTTGAATTCACTCCTAATTCATTAGGAAGCTACTATAAGGCCTGGAAATAAACTATAAAATAAATTGAGTATTAAATACTATATAATTCATCTAATCGTAAGCAAAATGCTCAAAGATTATACCAAGAACATATTAAATTTAGTACTTATAAAATTACACCATACTTAAGCATCTTTTTACTCTCAATCAAATCAATTTCATCTGGCAACTCCAGGAAAGGATCATCAATTTAATAGGCATTTAGCTATTTTAACTCAATATACATAATTTAATTTAAAGCATAAAGTGAACAAACATGAAAAAGATGCTTTAACTTAAAAATATTCATAACCTCCTTTCTTAAAAGTGAAAAGAATATATTAGATCAAATATGATGAGTGTCCAACACTGCAAGAGGGGAGTATAGATTATGTGAATGCTGTAGGAGGGAATTTTCCTAACAGGTACAACTTGTACTCTCAGACGTATAACCCAGGCTAGAGGGATCATCCCAACTTGAGTTACTAGGGGAATAGGTAGCAAACTTACTTCCAAAATAAGCCACAAGGAGCACAACAACTGCAACTGATCGGTGTGTGGTTGAGTCTTTGGATCACTCCCTTGGAAACCGAATCAAAAATTTAATTCCAAGGATTGCAA